>VZRL01004078.1:0-98347 GCA_013397895.1 Origma solitaria
ATTTCTAAAACGGTGCAACTACATCTCTCTGCCTGGTACTGGGTGCATGCTTGGGGGTCATTGTTCCTTCTACTTCCCCTTTTTCTGCTGTCAAAAGAAATGTCTAATGGCTGTCCTCAGGAATCAAGGTGTTTGAGCTGATTTGGGCTTGATATTGGGTCAGGTTCTTATGCTTTAGTACAGCTTTTAGGGTGTTTTTAAAACATTTCTTATCCAAACAATACATTGCAATGAATAAAGAGTCACCTGGGGGCAAAAGGGTCTGCTATGACAGCTTAATCAAACTGAAACCTGTCCCTAGCTGCCCTTCCTTCCTGGGAGACCCACAGGGATTATGGTGGATTCAGTATTTTGTCCATGAATCACTCCCTGGAGGCAGCTTAGGGCAGCTTATATGCAGAGTCAGGCCTCCTGTGCCTGCAAGAGCTCGACCCCTGCCCCTGGGCAGCGTGTGTGAGGGTCACACTGATCCAGGAGCCTTGGAACACACCTTCCAGGCTCCAGTGGGTCACCCAGCCAGCTGGGAACACTGCACACCCCTGCTGCCTTCATTTTGACTCAAAATAAACCAGAAAATTATTAAGGTATTTATATATAAAACCTATGCAGGACCAGATTTATCTCTCAGGTTTGCATTGCCTACATACTAAGGCCAGAAGGGACTCCCAGACAGACAGTTCTGTCTGGCACCTTGTGTATATATCACAGGTCATTTAATTTTAACCACTTTTCCCTGCACTGGACCCAAGAGCTTGTGCATTTAAAAGACAGCTCAGCCTTGATCTGGAGCCATCAAAACATGGAGAATCCATCACATTCATCAGTCATCCCCTCTGTTAAAAATGTGAGCCTTCTGTCAGGTGCTTTGTGCTGCCTTTGATTCCCAGCCATTGTTTCTCATTTTGTCTTGCATTGCCAGGGTAAGTAAGCCTTTAGGGTCTGCCATTGTAGCCCTGTAAATTTACTTACAGATTTTAATTCAGGCACTATTCTATCTCTTTTCTGACAAGCTAGCCTCTGAGTCTCTTCCTGCAAGACATTTCCTCCAGCCTGTGAAATATTTTCTAACTCCTTTCTCCCCACTCTAATTTTTAGAACATTAATTTTAAAACACAGGCACTAAAAGTATACACTTTTCTGTCTGGGTTTCCCACATGTTAAGAGGTATGAATTACACTCCTCTGCTTCCTCTGCTCTTATCATCTGAATCACCTATCAGCTTTTCCAATCTTTCACTCCAGCCAAATGTCAGGTTCGGCAACACCAAGAAACACAACTCATCCTCTCCTTTTTGGGGGGCTACTGGCATAAAAGCAGCCTTTTCCCTCTTTTGTGGGGGACTTCCAGTATCTGGGAATTGCTCAGCATTGATACTGGTGGGCCTGTGACCCCTGCAGCCAGGTCCTTTATAGCCCTGGCCTGCAACTACCCTGAAGGCACAAATAAAAATATTTTTCTCTCTCTTAAAATTTTTTCAACAGTCACTCTGCTTACTAGTGGAAAATACTTTCTGACCTCATTTAAAACAAGGATATAAGCTATTTGTTTCCAACTGCAAAACAGAAATATTTACTCAATGCATCTGTCTTTTCCCATCACTGATGATTTCCTCATCCCACCTAATCACATATCCCATCACAAAAGGCTGTCTTCTTTCCCTAGGAGCAAACTGTTTTGGATTTAATGATCTTTTTTTCCTGGTATCTTTCACTACCTTAAGCAATTTCCTGCATTTCATGCCTCTCAGTTACCATTTCTTGAACCCTCTCTCCTTGTTTTTCCTCTTGTTATACACCAGACAGAAGAGAATACTTCTGCATGTGGCTTTCACCTCACCTCTGATCCAGCATTTGAAGTCTTTTAGCATCTTCTGGGGTTTAAAATGTTCAGACATAGGGAATCAGGACTAAAAATAACAGTATGCTGTTCAGAGGACTACAGGGGATATAAATTGCATCAGTGACTGATTACTAATACGCAATTATTTTTGTTATTTAGACAATATTGCTTACTGTTGTTTAATCATTTGATGTTGAGTAATTTTACACTGCAGCTCAGTATTTTCATTTTTCTTCTCAGTATTTTCATTTTTCTCAGCTGAACCTTGACTTTCCAAAATAGTTAATTCTAGCTCAAAATGCCAGTGTGTCATTTTTGGTCACACCCCCAGCTAACGCCCAGTTACCCACGGACTAGAACAAACTTGCCACCCTTCTTGAAGGGAATAAAACCTCCTCAATCACCAAAATAAGGCTTTTAATAGCACGCCTATGCAGTGAGGTGATGCTCAAATGAGGGGTGCTTTCCTCTGGGGGCTGACACAAGTTCCTGGGATGTAGGCAAGGTGGGGCACACAGCCTGCCCAGAAGACAATTTTTTCTTTTTTTTATAATGAGAGTTGATTACACCAATTAACAGAGCATTGATTCCCCAGAGGCTGGATCACAGAGTGGCAAATCGCGCCACAGCAGCAGCAATGCGATGGTGCTGTGGCAAGCTGCGTTAGCCTGGACTGGGAGAGAGCATCACCGAGCAACTCCTTGGCAACACCCAAACATCAGCTTCCTTAGTTTTCACTGGAGTGAGTTAAAAATGGTTCAGTAGATTCCTGGCACACGAGGGTGTTTATTTTTAGTTTGGATGACCAAGCCTCAGGATGCCTTAGCCAATCTTTCCAAAATAGTGGGGAATTTCAGGCTTGAAGGGTTTTCTTAGAGTCATCTCTGGTGCTCTCTGCTTTCAGAAATTTCTGCTCAGTCACTCCTGTGAGGAAAGGCTGGAGCAGCCACGTGCTTTTTCAGGAATAAACCAGCCATTATCACAACACATGATGGGCAAGCCCTGAGGCCACAGGGCTTTGTTATGAAATCAGAAATTAAGTAGGCAAATTTTAGATTAAATTAAAAAACAAAACAAAATATATGTACAAACCCCAATTTTCCACAGCAGAACATGATTCATTCCTTATTTATAAAAGAAGCTTTCTGAAGACTCATGGAGATGACTCTGTTTCAGCATAATTTGTTTAATCAGGCTTTGAATTAATTAACATAGTTAGTCACTATGGAGGGATAACTCAGACTGATTTTAAGGGGCCTTTGGTTGTGCTGGTTCAGGTCTTATAGCTTGATTTAAACATGACTGGAGGGGCTTATTAACATGAGTAATTAATGCTGCATAAAATTGATTGCAAACTAATTTTAGCGGCAAAACCGCATTTCTGCAAACTTTCGTCATGAGTAACTGCGGTGACTTCAGACTAAAACCGGTTTGCCTTAGGTTGAACAGCAGCAGTGGCACTCGTGGCCTGCAGCCTTTGCCACCAGGAATGGCAAAATCCACCCTGGCTCACACTGCTAAAGCTCCTTAAGCCAAACTGACATCACTGTGAAGGAACAACATTTTCCCTGCAGATGGAAACAGAAAAATCCAGCAAAACCTCCTTAGTGACCGAGGCATCAGTGTGTGGTTTTTATCATGGAATCGTGGAATGGCTAAGGTTGAAATGGACCTTGAAGGTCACCTGGTTCCAAAACCCCCTGCCACGGGGACATGGACATGTCCCACTAGACCAGGTTGCTCAGAGCTCCATCCAACCTGGCCTTGAGCACTTCCACGTATGGAGGATCCATGGCTTCTCTGGACAACCTGTTTTATTTAGTTGACTTCTCTGCTTAAGCATTTGTTCTCTGCTCATGTTCCTCCTTCGACAGCACTAAACACAGAAAAGGCCTAGCCTCGAAAATTCCCACTCGTAACTTTCCTAATAAATAAAGTCAAAATAATTTCAAACATTGTCAGGCTGCTGAGCTGTCGTGAATGTAAGTGTATGCAGAATGCATTTGCATGTGTGTGCAATGGTTGGAAAGAATGGGACAGATCCTCGCAGGGAAAGCCACAACAAGTAGTACCTGAGCCTACAGAGGGACCCTGGCACTGGACCTACTTCAGAAATAAACATCTATGCAAAGTGTCTGGCACTCTGCATTGATCTTTTAGCTTATTCATACTTTTTTATTAATAGTACTACCATCAAAATACAATAAAATCTAATTTGAATTGTGTGACCCTGAGTACTGTTAAATCAAGCAGATGTGAAGCTTCTAAACAAGATATCCTTGAGGTCTGGCTTTGAAAAGAAGGAAGACATTTCACACAGCCAATGACATCTAGTTTTTTCAAAGGCTTAGTTCGACATTTCCAAGAAAAACAGTTCTTTCAGATGAAAGGCTGCACAAAAAGAAATGTCATGTGCAAATGAGGAGTTTGGATATTTGGGGGGTTTATTTTCATAAAAAGGAAAAAGTGAGGATGGTGGAAGGAAGCAAGAAAATCAAACTTAAAAATTAGGAAATATGTAGCAGGTCTCCATAATGTCTGGCATAAAATTACCACAAAAATGTATGCATTCACGTGCCTGAAATCAGCTCCTCCAGCAAACAAGATATTCCTCCTTTTCCAATAAATTATTTGTAAGCTTGCAACCTTCCTGTCTATTAAAGGAGGGTGGGTTGTTAGGGTTTTTCTCTTTTTTTTCCTTCCTTTTATGCTAGTTCAAGACAATGGGCCTAGCTGCCACATAATTTGAGTGCAAAGTAGAAGGAAAAGTGCATTGCTAGAGCTTCTGTCTGGACACCCAAAACTATCTCCATGCAAGAAAGTGAGCGAGGAGCCAGCGAGCCCGTGAGCCAGCAGGCTCCCTTGGGCAGCCCACCAGGGTTGGATATCTGCCTCTGGCTGCGGGAATGGGGATGCACATACGGGGTGCCCAGTTGGGTCATTCCCATCAGTACCAACAGGAAACTCCATGCATTTATTTGTACTGGGGGAGAAGGAGGAAGAGCGGAAAGGATCAACTCCCTAAGCACTTGCCAAGCTGTCCATGAGTGCCATGTCCTGTCTGCCTTTCTCATTAGATCAATTAAAACCAGGGATGGATGGATATTATTTGCCAAATACATTATTTAGCAAATGTTGATCTTCCTTACTGAATATGCTATTTGACTGATCATTTCTGCAGTAGCCTACAAGTTCGAGCACCATTCAAATACTATTAGTTGAATAATTTATGAGATGAACAAAGACAAAATGCATTGAATAATTTATTCAAAGAAAAATTGCTTCCAGTATTTGGTTAGCTCTAATTAGATCTTCTTTTCAGCTAGATTACACACATATATGCACTTGCTTAGGCAGACATACACAGAGGCAAACACTCACATACACAGAGAGCCAGATTTGGGATGCACAAGAGATTAGCACCACTTTACTTCACTGATTTTATGCTTGAGGCCCACTGGCACAGTCCAGATCAGAACAAAGCCTCATAAATAGACTGAAACAGCGAATCCAAGTCAGAAATTTTGACTGTGAAACTGAATTCTCCTGAAAAATGCAGAGTGATATGCAAGGGGTTCAGGAAAAGAGGAGCTGATGGTTCATCTAGCAGTTGATTCTAGGATAACTTGAGAAGAAGCAAGAACAAAAAAAAACCGCCTCAAGTGGATGACAAGTCTCCCCTCTTTGACAGAATGCATGTAAAGAAATAGAATGTTGAATGTGATGGTTTGCAGACATGAACTTTCCTATTTCACAGTCAAGTGTGGACAGAGGGAGATCAGAAGGGAGAGATGGCAGGTATTTTGTGACAACAGGGAAAAAAAGACCCCTGCAGCATGATTTCAGGGCTGCAGGAACAGCAGGCAGTCCTTAACCATCAAGAGGCCCAGACCACATTTATATGCTGCAGAATGGCTTTTTCTCTCCACCTTCCTGAAGTACTTCCAGATATTCCCTTTCAACTGCAGTTTTTTCTTGTCTTTAGGACATGTTATGCTTGAACTCCCAGGGCAAGGAGAAGCTTCACTGACCACAGTGACCTGTTAGACAAAGATATACTGGCATCTTCTGTTGGTTACCTGATTTTTCACAGCTAATTTGGGGGCAGGTATTTCAGGTAAAGTGTCAGCTTTAATTCACAGCCCCTTCAAAGCAACTTTCATATGAAGCTGTGTAACCTCTCAGAGTCTGGTACCTCCAGGTCAGGGTTGAGGGCAGCAGAAAGATTTTACTGACAGTGCAGCTGTTTGCACCATAACCAACCACGTGGATAAACAAAGGGCTATAATTTAGGTAAGATAACCTTTGCGATAACCTTACGAATGCTGACATAAACCATATGCACTGCCCAAACCCAGAAAGACAAGGACAGACCTTACATAAACTCACAGACTTTATAAAATTTACATGGTGGCATATCCAGGAGCATTTATAACAGAGAAGGATCCCACATTCAGGCCTGGATTTTAAACCCCTGGAGCAGAGGGAATAGAAGGTCATCTCCAATAACATGAGACATGTATCAAATGAGAAAAGTAGCCAAAGCAGACTTGAAGGTATTGTGTACCTTAAAGAAAAAAGCTTTTCTGTTTATTGTCTGTATCTGCTGTTTAGATATCTGGACAAGATAAACGCAAGCAAATCAAAATGTAAAGATAAAACGGAAACCTCTAATTGGTCATCTTGAAGGACAAAGCTGCATCTTCCATTGTTAATTTGCTCCCAATTATTTTTTTCTCCTGGGTCTATTTTGTAGAGCTCCCAGAGCTTCTCTAATGGTAAAGAGTAAGAGAGGTAATTGGAAACATCTTGAATAACCTAATTCCAGAGTCCTTATGCTATGACAAGACACCTAAGGGATGTCTCCAGGACAATGTCAGCCAGCATGAAAGGCTGCGGCAAAGGCATTAGAGCGAGGTAACTCTGTTTAAAAGCTTGTTGGCACTTTCAGTTAATAAAATTCACTTGGGAAGTATTTTCTTTTATGTCTGACAGGTTTCTCGTTTTGCCCTTTATATATGATGTGTTACCATGAGTGCAGCTCATCCACTGATTAATCATCCTGTCTGCTCTGCTCATAGTGCACGGATAGCATTGTTTTGTATGTAGGACTTAAAGATCTGAGTTTCAGAGAATATCAGTGTCCAGAGGCAGGGCTCAGTTCAGCCACAGGGAAGTGGGTGGTGGGCATCCCATAGTCATCACCTGTTGTGTATCTGGTACCACTTCATCCCACTGCCTCCTTGGGAGAGGAACAAGATTTGGTTTTTCTGGGTGCTTTCTGAAAGTTCACTCTGACACAGCTGGGAAGTGCCTGGACCCACTTCAGTGGGGGAACACATCAGCCAGTAAGAGCAATCTGAGATGACAAATGTGACATCCAGGCTGTCCTAAAAACATGGTCCTACCTGTCTCATCTGAGTGCTCAGGTCTGAAAGCCAGCACCAATAAATTTTAAAAAATAGTATAAATTTTAAGTTCCCAACCTGAAAAGCAAATACCAAAATCACCAGTACCTGCAGGAATCGGCCATAACAAACATCTACAGCAACTGTAGGGGCAGGGAAGACTATTTCTTCCAGTATTTACTGCACATTCTGGCCAGTGTCCTCTTGCAGCACTGAGCAAGGACGATGTTGTGTCAGCTCCAGGGCAGATACTCCCTCTTGTCACAGTTTCCTGACCTTGCTAGGGTACAGCAAGTTGCCTAGACACCTTCTTAAATGAATGTTTTCCATTCTACATATGAGCACGTGTACTTTAGAGCATCACTATGTTGAGTGCCCAGTCAGGTGAGAGCTTGATGTTTGATTATTTTGTCATAAAGCAAAAGCACTAAAAATTTTAAGCTTGGATAACTAATCACTGCCCTTTTTAAAAGGAATTTATTTAAACAAGCATCAAAATGAAAGTGACAGCAGTGGCAGCAAGTAAATTACCACTGCCTAATTGGACCCAAAGAGAGTTTGGGGCCTGAAATGTCCCTTCATGTAGACTGGCAGAGAAAAGTGTACTAGACACATGCACATTGACTTTACGAGTCCTTAAATTTCTTGGTTTTCAGCTTGTCCCTGAAGTACAACAAGTATTATATTTTTCCCTGCTTCTGTTCCCATGTTCACAGGCTCATAAGATTTGCAGTTGGAGACTTTTATTCATCATTAAACTGGAAAACAAACTTGACAGGAACTCTTTGTTGAGCTTGCTGAGTTCCTGTTCTGTCCCCTATCCAGGAACATGGAGCCAGCGCAGTAATTCTGCTGCTCTGTGTCTCCTAGGCAATGCTGTTCAATGCTGACCAACTTCTTGTAAAAAGAGCTGCAAAAATGCCAAGTACCAGCCACTGCACTTACAAGTACACCTTGTTCCTTCACTCTGAGAGCTGAAAATTTCACAGGGGATCTTGTATATCCTTGCAGAACTGGCCTACAATTGTCCAGCACAGCCCTTTGATAACATGCTTTTGGCATCAAAACCAACTAGATTAAAAGCCTTTAATTATTTCACTAGAAACAAAAGTATCTTCAGCTGGGAAGGAGGGGAAGGTTCACCAGAAAATTGTTTGAAATAGGCTACTAAAAAATCAAAATTTCCATGGCATTCAGAATGTGATCCATAACATTTTAGACCACTGTAATTGAATAACTGCTTGACAATAAACTTCTGTAAGTTAAAAATTGAGGGATCTGTACATCTTCAAGTATTTGATTCGAATTTCAATTCCTTTGCATTTTTTGAGAGGTAAATGGAGATAATTCCCCAAAAACGCTCAATGTCTGAAGGTCTGGGGCTGCCCCATAAGCAGAGTGTGTGCTCAGGAGCTAGGAGGGAAGAGCAGCAGGCTGACTGCATTGGCCCAGCTGGATCAGCCCCATGGGCAGGGACCCTCAGTCTGGCAGGCCTTAGCCTCACTCCATTGCCAGAGTGAACAAGAACACTCGTATGAATGTCCTCCATCCTGTTTATCCATTCTTGCTTAAAGAAAGACAACTAATTTTCACCAAAAAAAACCCTTCACAATAAAAGGTGTCCATTAAAAATGTGGGGAAGGAAAAATATAAATCCAGCCTCTATATTGGATAAGAATATGAGTCCAAAAAGCATGTGGATACAGTGGCAGCAAAATTTATCCTACAGGATGCAAAACAGAGAAAGTACGTGTCAGGCTTCGATGTTTAAAAATGCCCTGTGACTGAATTACCAAAAAAAGTTTCAATCACAGTAAAAAGTTAAGTTAGTTTAACAAAAGAAGCTGTCACTTTTAAAGATGTAGAGAGTTGCAAGATCAGATTTGCCATCAGAAGCCAAATTGGTGAAATTTACCTTGCTCACTAGCAAAAGAGAATATTAAGCATCATTCAAAAGAGAACTTTAGAGAAATGCATAATCCTCTTTCTATGGAGTTTTATTTCAGAAAAGGGCAATGTTGCACATAACTTATCTTTTTCTCTCGATAAATTCGTCAAGCCTGAGAAGATGGAGTCCCATATGGTCCTGCAGTCAGATAGCATTATGTGCAGCTGTGAGATGTGCCAATATGCAGTAGAGGTATAGCACAATTACAAGTCTTCTCAGAAGGATTGCGAGCCCGGTAAGAATGGTAAACTTCAGTCTTTTGTTAACTTAGCTTTGGTTACTGATTTCTCTGGCGTTTCAAACTGTGAAGGGAAGAACCAGAAGCAATGTGTGATAGAAAGCTCATTCATTCAAAACTTAATTTAACCCCAAAATCGTATTGATGTTGGTGAGTTTGGAGCATACCTCAAATGTAGGAAATTCCCTGCACACAAAAAATCAGGCTTTGGGGGTGAAGACTGTAAAAAGGAAGAAAAGGAAGATAATATATGTACTTACTGGAATCTATGAGCTGGAACAACAGCTACAGTATTTGGGTTGTTTTTCACCACAAGTTTTGCAGGGTACAGGGACTCCTGTATCTGTTTAAACAGAAATCTGTGACCTGTACCTGACCTACCCTCACATTACTCCCAGCATGTGTAGAGAGCGAGTGACCTTCTCTGCTGCTCCAGTGCAAATTGTTAAAGATTATTGTTGTCTCTCGGGAAGTCTTCAGGCATGCTTTGCTATTCCTAGCGAAATATGCTGTGGCTTTACCACTGATCACCAGAGGGCAAAAAGGAAAATTTCAGCCCTTTGGAAAGAACTGTTCTCCTGCAATTTTCCTTTTTTAGTTATAGGTGTGTGTTCTTCCATCTAATTTACTGAAATAATTCTGGTTTTCTTTGTGAAATGCTTGTATTCAATAAAATTTTGTCCTCTTTCAGCCTCTTTTCTCTGTGCTTGGTCTTGATTTTATTGCTCTGCTGGCAGCAAGTCTGAACTCCCCGTGCAGTCTCTCCCTGTGCAGTGAAACACACAAACATACACTTTGAGGTATTATGGCATAATGCTGCTCAAGGTTGACAAGGACATCCTGGGCCAAGCTGAGGGGCTGGGTCAGGTAGCTGTTGGATTTAGCAATGTTACTTCACCAAAAGCATTATAGGCAAAGGAAGCATCTCCTAGCTGAGCTAAGCACACACAGTAAACATGCTATGAAGGCTATGAAGATGGCATGTCCTTCATGTAGAAGGCACATGTTCCTCATGTTGGCACAACCAGGTTGTGCCCTGCAAGGGCAGAGAAGTCCTGGGCCAAGGCAGAGGCATAGCCAGCCCCATATGCTGGCCACGAGCTGTCTGGGTGAAGGCAGTTTGGGGAGACATGAAGGATGCGAGCAATCCATGCAGGCAACATCTCCAGGCTACAGCCCACAGCGGCTGTGGGATTTACTGAGCTGGCAGCTGCATCCAAGCCATTGTGCATCCAGCCAGCTGTTGCAACCAGGGCAGCGTTCTCCTGGAGAATGGATACTCATGCCTTGAAAGAGTGCACGCATTGCTGGGTAGAAAATTGGCTGCATGGCTGGGCCCAGAGAGGGGTGGTGAATTTAAATCCAGCTGGTGGCTGGTCACTGGTGGTGTCCCCAGGGCTCAGTGTTGGGGTCAGCCCTGTTTAGTATCTTCATCAATAACCTGGATGAGAGGATCAAGTTCACCCTCAACGAGTTTGCAGATGACACCAAGTGGGGTCAGGGTGTTGATCTACTGGAGGATAGGAAGGTTCTACAGAAGGATCTGGACAGGCTGGATCGATGGGCCAAGACCAGCTGTGTGAGGGTCAGCAAGGTGAAGAGCCGTGTCCTGCCCTTGGGTCACAACAATCCCATGCAGCACTGCAGGCTGGGGGCAGAGTGGCTGGAAAGATGCCCAGTGGGAAAGGACCCGGGGGTGCTGTCAACAGCAGCTAAACTTGAGCCAGTGTGAGCAGAGGTGGACAAGAAGGATAATGGAATCCTGGCCTACATTAACAATAGTGTGGCCAGCAGGACCAGGGCAGTGATTGTGCCCCTCTACTCAGCACAGGTGAGGCCACACCTCAACTCCTGTGATCGGTTTTGGGCCCCTCACTGCAAAAAGGTCATTGAGGTGCTGGAGCAGGTCCAGAGAAGAGCAACACAGTCCAGAAGGGTCTGGAGAGTAAGTCTATGAGGAGCAGCCAGGGGACTTGGAGGTGTTTAGCCTGGAGAAGAGGAGGCTCACAGGCAACCTTAACACCCTCTATATCTCCCAAAAGGAGGGTGTAGCTGAGGGGAAGGGGAGGTTTGTCTCTTCTCCAAAGATACAAATGGTAGGACAAGAGGAAATAGCCTCAAGATGGTGGGATCACCATCCCTGAAGGTGTTCAAAAATGTGTGGATGTGGTGAACATACTTAATGGTTGGGCTAGATGATCCTGAATATCTATTCCAACCTAAATGATTCTATGATTCTCAGCTTAATAAACACAGCCTGAACATTAATCACGTTGCCCTGTTTCAGTCAGGGTGCTGCATGTGGCTCTCTCATAGTTAATCTTCTTGTGCTGCTATAAGAAAGGGAACATGTGCTTGACACCAACAGTGCAGCCCTTGGGTGCAATTAAACATCAGGAACTACTCAAACGTTTGTAAGGTTTCCTTTTTATGCACATCTGTTTATTGACCTTTGGGAGGGAGACTCTTTCGTGGCCAGTTTTCAGTGATAAGAAGCAGCTATCACGAAAAGCCACCGTCACAGCTGGCGCAACACCAAAGACAGAGCTGGGAGACTGAATTGTTGCTGGAAGGGGTTTGTCCCAGACTGCATGGGGCAATGTGGGGAAGTTTGCTCTCCTGTCACCCTTGTTTTATTTGTTCAGCAAGTAAATAAAGGGCTTCAATCTTTGCAGCTGCAAGCTCAGCAGCTTTCTCCACCACACATCATTCACTCAAAGATAAAAACAGTTGTGGAGAGTCCCAGATCTCTGGTGCAAACTGTTATTTGATTTATTTATTGGCACTGGGTTCTAAAACACGGTAGGTGTTTTTCTGCAGATAGGAGGAGACAGAATTTTCAGGCTTTGAAGGGCTGACAGCAAAGATGCAGCATCCATAAAGAACACTAACACAGAAACAGAGAGACAGTAAGAAAACTTGCAATGTTAGATTAAGTGATTGCTTATGGTTGTTACACAAGTTTTGGTTCTTTAGACACAGAGTTGCATAGGCACACATGTGTATTCCTTATGCGTGTACGCATTTACTGAATATATCTTATGTACAAACAATGAAATCAAGACTCACAGATTTATCCAAGGGGAATTAGGAAAAAGCCAGCATTTCCTGGCCGAGGTACCAGATCTAATCACAGCCCTAAACAATTACAGTGCTCAAAATAGTAAAAAGGGCTACAATACAGTTTCTGAAGAAAGCAATTGGGGTGCAAGGGGTGCACTACTCTAAAGAGCAAAAATGTCTTCCACTGCCCCATGAGCAGTGTCTGAATGTGGAGGAGCAGATCACTGCTCAGGGAGCAGACTCATGTGCAGGGAAGATATGCAGCCAACTGCAGTCACTGCTTGCTGAGCTACTTCTGATAAAGTTCCTGCTCTGCAGACAGTCCCTTTTTGCAACAGTGACTTTACCATGACTATCTCACCTGCATGACCTCAACCAGCTCCTCTACCAAAGTCTGGTTATGACTCAGTGCATTGACTGCCTGATTTTAATCCCTGCCCATCACTGCAACAGCAAAGGGTGCTCTCCTGCCTCTCTCCCTGGAAGGAGTTGCCATGGTGGATGTGAATTTCTAACGCCAGAGCATTTTGGCTATGGTTTCTTCTGGCCTTCACTTCGTGTTTTTGCATTTTCAAGAATCCAGAAGAGACTGTGTGCTCTTTAATTAAAAACCAAAAAAAGCAAAAAAGAAAAGAAAGGGAAAAAAAGAAAAAAAAAACCAAAACAGCAAGAAATTAATAATATAATAGAAAGAGTTGCAAAAAATTAAATGGGTGCCCTGTTTCTCATCTAAGTGGACCAGTGGTGTCAAAGAGGTGTTTGAGGTTATTTCTCGAGGGCCTTGACACTAGCTGCAATCACTGAGAAGGCAGTCTGTGTTACAGGCTATTACTTAAGACTTTGGACCATGTAATTGTTTCCTTTCTTCCTGAGATTAAAGATAGAAAAGCAACACTGTCTTTTTAGACAGGAGTAATCGACATTCAAAGCCTTTTCTAACACTTGGGCAGAAAAGCAGACATTTAGTGACTACATCCTGTAAGTGGGTGAGAAGAGATGCTGTTCTGCCCTGTCATGGCACCGCTGACCATTTGCAGCATATGGACTAAGGGACTGAACAAGAGCTAACGATGTCAAATCCTAAGGTAAAATTGCAGCCATACAAATTTTTGTGAGCCATTTCTGTGGTTTGCTCAAGTGAAAGCCTTACAGGGGGCTCTGGGGTTTGTGGCTGTTGCCTGCGAGCAAATGCACATTCATCACTTTGGCTTAATATTCAAGCTGCGTTTGCTCTTGCTCCCCCGCTGCCCCTCCTTCCCTGGAGGCTGAGGTCACACGGCAGGCAGTGACTCCCGGCGCCTGACACCAGGGAGCACCTTGCACTGACTCAGCCAGGAGCAGCTCCAACTGGAGCTCCAGGGCAGAGGGGAAAACAGCAGGGAGGGTGAGACACTCCCCCAGCACCACTCAGCACTCCCATCTTTCGTCAGCCAAGCACTTCGCTGCCTCCCCCTTGAAGTGAGCTCCTGGGTGCCAGTGAAGTCAGAGGGAGCTGTGCCTTCAGCCCCAGTGGGGAACAGCATTTGGCCTGGAGCTGCAAAACTGCCACCTGAAATTTTAACCAAAGGTAAATATACCCAGCCCTCCAGTAGCCTAGTTTCACACCAGCTTCTGACATCTTCTTGCTGATACCGACTGACACCCAGCCTGGCCACCACTGGACCCCTGAACCTCCTCCTCACCGCCTTTCCTCACAGTCCTTTCATCCCTCCTGCAAACAGCAGAGCCCGCACTGCCCACCAGGCCCACAGCTCAGGGCCGGCTGTGCGGCTCAGCTCTTGTGGTAACACACATGTCCATTTTCCGGAGCATTCCAAGGAGCTTTCCTCTCCTCTCTCATTCCCAGTTTTTTCTCCAGGGCTTTGTCATTTGGAGTCTGGATTACCTCTGGATCCCTGGCTCCCAGCAGCTGTAGCCTTTCCTGCTGCAAGTTCTCGCAGAAGGTTCTTGTCCTGCCTTGCCTGTGGGACTGCCTCACCCCACTTTGGATGTCACACCACTGTATCACCAAAGGCTGGCAATGACATGGCTGTGTGTTGGTGCCCTAGCATTACTGACCTCCATCTTTGTTGTGCAAATGGACAACTTTTCTCTGAGTAGCTTCTGTCACATTCACCATTTTATCTCCTTTCTTGTCTCTCTTTTAGACAAAGAGAAATTAAGACTGATGAGATGGCCTTGCCCTTCTGCAGCGCTCCGTGTGCTGGAGGTCCTCCCTGCTGGATATGGGAAGGCACAAGGCGAGCGGTGTTCCACTGCTCCCAGTGCACAGCTCAGTGTTGCTCCACTCCTTCATCTTTACACATAAAAGCACCTGTACGACTTCTCCTTACGGCACATCCCAGTGTGGTTTTGCGGGGACTGTATTTCTTTCCCACTGCACATTCATCACACCCTGCAGAATGCACTCTCTGGGCCTCGTGTTACTGGGACAGCTCTACTGGAGCACAGCCCCCTTTCCATTAGCTACCCTGGCTGCTGTACGCACCTCTGGACCTGGTACAGAATTCACAGAGACTCTCAGTCACTCCTGACTCTTCTCAGCACCATTTCTCACATGACAGAGTCACTAGCTCTGCAAGAAAATCACTGCAATGCATTGCAGCATGCAGTTGGGCTCCCTCTGAAGGCAAATGCAGTCAGGTGCCCAAGGAGCTTGGTTCTCCCAGACTCTTCATTTCCCTCTTGCATTTTACCTTGCTGCCACATATTCTCCTTATCCGTCATCCATTTCTGCACTTTGCCCTCATTACCTCAACTCCTTCAGCCTTCTACGTCTATCCTGATCATGTAATGGCTATAAAATGACATTACTGAAGGATTCATTTTCTTTTGCAGATGGTCTGTCCATAGTCCAGCTGAGTCAAATGTAGGCCTGACAATGAGGACTTGGTGAAAGTCTGGAGAAAAAGACCTAGAGGAAGAACAGGTCATGATCAGGAATCTACAGTCAGTTCTCGGACATTTTTATGAGCTTCAATGGAAGATAAATGCCTGATACAGATACACCTTTCTATAGATGTATCTTACAGTACAATATTTTTAATTAAAAAAAAAATACTTCCCTGCAGAAAATAACCTTTAACATGGAACAAAATACAATTCTGGGCAACAACCAGATCTGCATACATTTGATTCTATTGCACCATGTCTTATGTTACCTTCCTCCCTTCTGTACAAAATGCACAATGAAATGCAAGCAAGTATATATATTTTATTTTTGTTGTGAAACACTTCTTGTCATGGAAGTTAAGAAGCCTGGAGAGTATTTCAGACTGCCTTTTGTAGCTCCTGTTGCTATAACTAAAACGTGTTTTCAACATAAATCAGAGTGATATGACTATTTACACATCTTATACAGTGCCTTTTTGTTCCTCCTACACAAAATTCTTACCGGATTCAATAGGAAATTACCCTTCTACATTCACCTTCAAAGGCTACATTCTCATTTATAGCAAACATTCTCATTTATAGCAAAAATGTAAAAAGAAAAGTATGAAAGCAGATGACTGTGAAGGAAGTTGGGAGACCTGGGGTATTTGGGAGTCTGCCCTCTGTGCAACACACATTTCGGTGAGGCTCTGAAACCATTTCATTACAGGATGCCAAGAGAAGTGCTCCAGTCAGACCAGATTTACCCAGCTTGGTCACTGCAAGCCAGGGTGCAAATCCCCAGGCTATGCTGCACAGACTTTGACACGTGGCTGGTGAAGTCTGGCTGGTTTTCCACCACAGTGGTGGGAGAAAGGGTTGGTGACTCAGATGTTGCAGGGAAGGAGAAGCAGACATCACTAAAGGGTCTCTCAGGTCAGCTTTGCTGTACTGTCCCGGCCAGGGACTCTGTGCTCTCTAGCTGCATGGTAAGGGAGGCATATTTTTAAAAAGGTGGCTGTGATGTTACAAACACCCTCTGGCTGTCCCTCTCACTCTAGGGGTGAAGTCTCACTGCAGGCAGACACAGTCACCATGAGACAGGGGAGTGTGGGGTCCACAAAACCTGGGCTGGGGTGGAGGAGCTGCCCAGCTGGCTCCTGTAACAGCGACTGAGAGTGACTCTGTCCCACGAAGCTGAAGCACAGCACTGCCTGGAAATGCGTGGCCACAAGGTGAACTGGGAAGAGCTGTCAGCAGCAAGAATGGCAAGAGGAGGCAGGGCTGTTTGACTTGGCTCTGGGATACTGGCAAACAGAAGGAAAAGTCAGCAAATGTTAAAATGTCACTCTCGTAACAGTAATGGACATTGCTGCTCCCTCTTTCATCAGAAATTCCAAACACTTGGAGGAGAGATAGGAAGAACATTGTTTATCCCACCAGGAGCAGGTGGACAAGTGTGAAACAACAGTGTGGGAAGTCTGGACACAGAAAGATTAAGGATATTAGTGCAGAGCCCACCAGAAAACACTAGAAACATCAGTCTCACCTTCATTTTTAACAACCAGCAGCAGGAGAGTTTGAGACATGCTAAAAGGCAGAATGCAATTTTGGGTCTAGCCAAAAGAGTGTCTTTGGAGAAAAAGGATCAGGAATTTTATTATTGGTTTCTGTGGGGCAATAAGAACATAACCTTCTCCAAGCCATCCACATTTAATGTGGAACGGTATTTTGCTGTCACTGGATGAAATTGCACACCAGCAGAACAATAATCAGCTGTCCTAAAGGTTTTGTTTTCTTGCTTTTTGGACCATATTTATCCTCTTCCCAAAATCATGCTCTCATGGTGAAAGCTACAGCTGCACATGGTGAAAGCTACAGCATGGAAATGTCGAAAGTGTCTCTGTGAAAGTCCTGTTCTGAAATGATGCCCGGGCACCACTTTACCAGCCAGTGCCATTCATGCCAACCGAGCTGCCAGGACACCTGGGGATGCTGAGAACCTGCTGCTCCTGCTGGAGCTCGATCGAAGTGGCTCTGGGGCAGTGACAGTGACACTGACAAGGCAGTGTGCCATGGCACAGCTGCTCCCTGCCCTCTGGCCTGCAGCACATACTGCATTTGGCTGCCATCTGTGTACAAGCAAACACTTTCTGAGCACACCCAGAAGGTACAGCAATCCCTTCATTGTGGACACTCAGCAGTTCTGAAAAACAAACGCACAGCCAGGAAAGTACATACATTTCTTTTCATGCCATTTTTTCCCTCAGATAAAACCTATGGATGTTTCAGGTCCAGTAGATGTGACACTTTGTGATAGGATCAGGATTGCGAGGTACAGCAAGCATGCACTTTTTAGAGATATCCATACTTCTGGCCATGTGTACATGTTAATATTCATGGCTATTATTCTGCCAGTGAGCACAGAGGCAGCTTTCACCTCTGAGAGATATTCTCAGACAGAAAGGAGTTTATACGCTGCTTACACTTGAAAGGATTTTCTTTGCAACCTCCACAAATACAAGCCTGCATATATATGAAGGGTTGAGAAGTAGCTGTATGAATCTTCAATGATGAAAGACACTAGGCCAGCATGCTCTGAAGTTTGCCAGCCAAACTCAGTCAGACCTTTTTCTTCCTTTGTTCCTGCTCCCCACATATCTTGCACTGCATGATTTATTTATTAAGAATATTATGTTTCATTGAGTATATACACAGAGAGCGGTGAAAAAGGGGAAGGCTGCTCCCCCCTGTTGTGTCTGCAGCTTGCTGTTAGGACAAATGCATGTAAGCAGAAAAGCTGTGTGAGCAAAGTGTCAAACAATAAAGTTCTATTAGAGAAAAAGCAATGCCACTGTGCACGTTTAAATCAATGCTAATAGCTTCCTAGGAAAGAGTTTGCAAGGTAAATGTTCCTGAGCAGTGCCTAGCAGATGTTCTGACTCACAGGAGCAGGCTGTAGTTTTCATGAGTCCCAGGTACTTACTGATAATACTTGGATGAGACAAGCAGAGGTTTATTGTTTACTGAGCTAAAGAAGAATATCAGTTCCAAAGTTTTCAGTGCTCATCATTTAGTTCTGAATCTTACAATATTTTTTTTTCTTCCCTTAAAGCCCATTCAGTTTTAATTCTGTGAATGTATCAGAGTCAGGGTTTTCCTTTCTTGCAGGGAGGAAGTTTGTAGTTCTCATGTTTTCTGGGGGAAATCTTTCAAAGATGACCCATAAGCTAAAAAATCCCAACCAAACAAAACCCAAACAAATGCACAAAACAAATGAAGTAAAATCCAAACACCTTCATCTGACAAGACTGAAGCTATATACACACACAGTTTGTCTGTATGAAGCAACTGATGGAGCTCTAATCTGCGCATCTCAAACACTGTGTTTCAGAACAGCAAAAACTATGTTATTTTATTGAAAAGATGACTCCAAACCTTTGCTTTGCTTCAGCCCATTTTCCCACTGAACATCTAGGTGTAATTTGAGGTTTTGTCTCCTGCACCTCCCCTCCAACCTGCTACGGTTTCCCTGGTGCTGCCTGCGGCAGCCTGGTTTTCCTCTTGCTCTTCTGGTTCTGTTCCCGCTGCTGTCTCCCAGCTGGATGCACTGGCAGCCGTGCCCAGGGATGCTCCTCTCCAAGAGAGGGTAGGCTGAAAGAGGAGTGCCAAACCTGGCAGAGCAACAAACAAGGACAAAATGCCAAGGGACCCAAATTCATTCCTCTCAGGCGTGGAACACTAGCGCTCTGACTGACATCATTTAAAATGTCCTGCACTATTGAGCTCTTGGCAACCAAAGCATCTGATGGAGGGACATGAAAGATGTCACCAGCGTGTGACTTTAAACTTCTTCAAGGTTCCCTAAAACATGATATAAACATCCCTCTAAGTGCAGCAGGAAAGTTTTCTTTGGTGGTACTGCAGGACCAGAGGGACTCCAGACTTCACAAATTTATTATCTTACTTTCATGCACCATTAATTTTGTGTAGAATAGAGATGCTGGGAAAAAGCACGAAAGCACTACTACATATTCTGAAAAGATGGTTCTGTATGCCAGGAGTGGGCTTAGTACAACAAAGTCGTTTCTGGTGCCCTGTGACCATGGTTCCTGGTGCTCTGGAAATTTGGATATACTAAAAAATGGGGATTTTGACACACTTCACAGTCTCATCAAAAAACTTGTTCTCTACCTAGGTCTTTCATGTCAAGGGAGGCTGTGTTTTCCTCAGGGACCATGAGAATGGGCCCAGCTCTGTATCCTAGTCCTTTGGGCACAGTTCATGATGACTCCCCTGGGTAATCATCAAGAACATTTAATTATTCTTCCCTGGTGGTATCATACTGCTTGGAAAATGATTCTTTCTGATTGATCAAGGTGGTTAGACATCTAATAGCCAAGAACTGTGCTCTTTCACTTTGCAGCACCAGCAGAATTTTGCCTTGTGAGTTAGAACAGTGTCTGCACTCAAGGACTAAGGAATTGTCTCAAGGACAATAAAGGAATACCTGAAAATTTCTGGAGCCTGCGCATAATGTAGGTGCAAGAGGCTTTAGCCTCCTCTGCAGAGTGAGGTTTGCCAAAACACATCATCTGCTGCTGGTGGACAGACAGCAATGGCAAAAAGCAGCAGAGTCCCACTCCAGCTGTTGGACACGACAGTTTGGGAGCAGTTGTAGTAACATCGTTTAGCCTTTAGCCACTACCTGTTGAACTGCTGGCCAATGCCAATGACTGCCATCCAGAAAAAAAATATACTGGTGTATTACTCAGTCAATGTTAATGAGACTTCAATAATCAAAATTTTCAGGATAATTAGGCTGTCTCCATCTCTGGGCTTGTACTGGTGTATCCTGGCTCTATAGGACTGAAATACAGTCTTGTTCTGCGTTATCCATGGGCTTCCCAACTTATTCTGTAAAGTCATCAACAGCATGGCAGGAGAAGAAACTCTGTGACTCCTGTTTAGATGGTGCTGTGTTCCTAAATTATGGTCATCAGGTCTGTATCCAGATTAGTGAACAAAGAGACCAAGGACTGCTCTCTGGCACTGAGAATGAGGGCTCAATGCAGCCCACACTTTCCTGGCCAAACTCCCCTTTCTAGGACAGCAGAAGGACTGCCTCCAAACTGCCTGTTGGGAATGACATGGGAAAACCATATCCTAAGTCACACTTTGGGTGGATCCATACCTCTGAGCAAATTATTCACATGAACACTTACTTATGCCTCCTTTTTTCTAACAAACCTCTTGGATCCAAATCCACTCTTATAACGATGTAAACTGATACCACAGAGCATGAACACAGGAAACAATGAATAGAGCCTTGTTCTCCTGTGGCACAAGCAAGTTTGTCTCCTTTAGGCATCTAGGAAAAAGATTTTTATTTCCTTTTGATTCTTTCTCAATATTTTTCAGTTTTTCAATTAGCAAAACCATTAGTGTTATTAAAATGCAATGCACAGAATGCTTTCAAATGAGTGATGACTCGTTGTATATGTATCCACCCTAACATCTTGGCCTTCTTTTGTGCTACGTGACAGCATAAATCAGTGAAATCGCTATATAAAACCAGTGTGAGATCAGAATCAAGTCTATGTGTAGTGAACATTATTAAAGGGGGAAGAGAAAAAAAGTGCTTCCTTCCCATCATATCACACAGCATCATTTGCCAAACAACATGCCGTGTTGCCTTCAGGCATATGATTAATGCCAATGCAGTTCCAATAAAGCTTACAAAGCGCACAGCCCTGGTCTCCCTGGAGAGTTAACAACAACAACGAGCAAAGCCTAAATGATGCTGTTCTTCATTTTTCAGTCACCAGGGACTTCCAGCCTTTTCCTCGTTTCTGAGCATTAATCTTTATTTCTTTTCCACAGTAATAACATTTCTCAGCAGTGAATAATTTTATCAGCTGGCTACATCTACAAGACACTGAGTATTGATATCAGCTGTCTTGTTGAAAGGATTTTGCCTTGGAGTGCCACTTCCATTTCCTTTTTTCTAATTTGCTTATTCTCTTATTTGCAAATTGCTTTACAATTTTTTGTGGTCTGTGTTTTCTCTGCTGTAAATACCAACACCCAGCTCTTCTGCTGGGGCTAAGAGCTCTCTTTCAAAGTTATCTAAGGTGTTCTGTGTGTCTCTTATGCGCAGCACTAGGTGTTAGTCCCTTTGTAACTGGGATAGTAACTAGTCAGGGTTAGCATGAGCTAGAAAATTAGTTTTCAATACAGAGAGGAGCAACAGTGAGCCTAAATGTATATTAAAACATGGGTTAGACCCAAATACTTTAACAGAGGCAGAACCCCCTGGGCCCAAATTCTCAGTGATATGATTGCATGTGGATGTAACAATAATGTCTCTGAGGTCTGAAGGACAAGAAGCAAAAAATGTCCTTTCTCTTTGAATTTTCAGGTGTGTGTGTGAGGGCATTCATATCATGCTTTCTCTGAGTCAATGAAATATGTTTCATTAACCATTGACTAAGTCATGGGTGACTATTCTTGCTTTTACCCATTCTTCATCGTGCTTATGAGAAAACCCTCATTACCTCGCAAGAAGTGATTTTCACAAAGGCTTCTAATAAAAAACTCCTAGCTCCTGTTTCCTGGGGAGCCCTGCATATGCACTGGAGGCCAGTAGGGAATCAGGCGCTTAAATCTTTGGTGGTACAGCTCCATGGAAATAAATACAAATTTAGTATGTTTTGTACTGTCAGCGAGATCTGACTTGATGCAAGACACTAGAAGTGCAGTGAAGCTTAATGCGTTAGGGCATTAATTGAGCATGTGCAGGTGGTGAGACAAATAGGTAGGATTGTTTCACTGGATGCATGAATTTTAAAGGAGCAAGCGAACTGCTGTTTTTTACAGCACTATCCACTGTCCATCCCTGGAGGCAGAAAACAAGATGTGATGAGCCAAAAGCCTGATCTGGGGTGACAGATCCATCTTTACCATGGGAAAAACAGACACTTCGCTATGAAATGACATCATCTTTAATAGCGTGGGATCTGTCACCGGCAATTGTAAACAGAAACTGATTTACAAGTCAAACAGCCTCCTCAGCCAGCAAGACTTGATTCAAATTTGCAATGCTAGACCACTTTAGAAGAGATCTTATAGTACCCTGACTTTTTGCACCTCCTTTAATTAATGTTACCCAGGGAAGGACTTCCACAGACTCAACATATATGTCCTCACCAGGAGATTTCTACTTTAAAATAAGTTCCTCTAGAAAATTTCCCTGATGCTGGGGTCTTTAAAATGAAGGATCTCAAGGTGGGGGCAGTCCTTCAGCACCTAAGGCTCCTGCTCATATGCCATATGTAGGACTCCAGCATGACCCTGCAACACATGGTGACAAATTTTGAATATTGAGCACAGGCTTGAGTTCCAGCAGTTGAAGTCCATGCTGTGGACTCCAGGCTCACCCCTCCCTGGGGCTGGGAACACAGCTGGCACATTCAGAGTCCCTGTGGCACAGCCTGTGTCCTGCTGCAGGGCTCTGCTGTCAGGCTGCGCTGGTGTGATCTGCCAGCCCCTGGTGTTGCTCCTGGATAGTCACAAAGGGGAGACTCACAGAGGTGCTGCCTTGCAATTACAAGGGCTGCCTCATAAATCATCCTATGAGCCACCCTGAAAATCGCCCTACAGGCCAGTCTGCCCCTGAGGGACCACCAAGAGCCCCTTTGCATGGGAGATGTCTGGTGTATCCCCCGCTGTGGTGCCGCATGCAGTGCTATCTCACAGAGCACTGAGGGTGATGCTCAAGACAAATGTGTTACAGCATCTCTCTGAGAATGTGGTTGTGTGCAGATATGAGAAACCTGTCATCATAAAACAAGTTGCCGATTATATCAATGTTTTATTGTACTGCAGCCTTCCAAGTGAGCGTTCGTAACGCTGTAGGAGTGGCTTTATTTGTCTGAGCTTAAGTTCCTCTAAATTTGACATGAGAAAAAACAACATAGGCCTTCTCGTATTAAAATAATTTACATTACTAGGCTGCTATAAACTTACACCTGATAGCATAGCAAATATATTTGCATGCCAGTATCTTACTTCCAAAAAGATGGTGGCATTTCAAAGAGAGACTCAAAATCAGCACCCGATATTTTTAGAGACTATTTCCGCAAAAAGACTTATTAAATAAACCGTAAGGAAAACCAGGATGCAGATGACCCTTTACAGAAGATTGTTACTGATGATCTTTACCGGTAGGAGGGTACGAGTGGAGAGCTTGAGCAGTGCTAGTGCTGCAGTTGAGTTTTGAAATACTGCCACCTCACGTCAGTTTGGCAAGAAGGTACAACCCAGGCCAGCTTCCCAGTGCCTTTTCCTCTGCCTGGCAACATATGGCAAAGCAGCCTCACTCCCAGAGGCACTGTTGTCCACATTATTGTTGTTACTTTTTAATTGAAAATTAACATTATGTTCTTAACACTAAGGACAACATCAGTTTATGCTCCCTTTAGGAGGTATAATTCTCTCTTCACCTTGAGCAGTCACCTGCTTGATCCACCCCTCAGGCTCCCCAAGACAGTCCAGCACCTCCAGGGCGTGCAAACACAGCGTGCAAGGAGTGCACTGAGCCTTGAAGTGCTCCCCTGGCTCCTGGGAGCAGTGGGTGGGGATGACTCCTCTTCTGGCTGGCTCATTCCCTGGCCCTGGGGACTGCAGCCATGCCCAAGCGGCAGCCACTCGTATGCAAGCAGTGAGAGGCTTGTGGGATACGGGGGCAGAGAAATCCATCCGAAGAAAAATGGGCTAAGTGTCGGTAAATAAAACCTGCAGGAGCTATGAGAGGGCTCTGGGGAACTGTGCAGCACACAGAAAAGCAGGCAGATTAGGATGTAATTAAGAAAAACAAACTTAGGCTCTGTTCCAGACCTAGCAGCCCCAGCTAGGCAGCAAACCCAGACTAAAAGTACACATAAAAAGCCTTGGAAGTTTTGTCAACAGCCTGAAGGTGGGCATTAAGAAGAAAGAAGCTTCTTAAAGCTGAATAGAGAGGTGATTAAAATCTGCCTTAAATTAGGGAAATGATTACATGCTTCCCAGAACAGGTGCTGGACAGCCTCATCTCCTGGAAAGCTGTATTTCTCAGTCGCCACTCACCTTTCAGAGGGTCCCCATGGATGGAATTCCCTCATTCTCAGACTGAAGGAGATTCCTGCATGGAACAGTAAGTGTGGCTGAAAGTGGGAGCTTGTCACAGCCCAGGGTCAGGCCAGTTTAAAGTGTCAGGGAACCATATACTCCAGTCGCAAAGATTTAAGCTAGAGACAAGAATTTTTACCATGGAAAACTGAAGAATAATCTGCCCATCTGTCCATGGGGAAAGTGTTTTCCAAACTCTAATCTGTTAGTAACTACCTCAGGTCATGTAACACAGAGATTTATATCTCCCAATATCCTATCAAATATAAGAGTTTTCATTATCTACCTAAATGGTTAATTCTTCTTGACATACAGCCTCTATTGTTGGACAGATTCTGACATGTTGTAGCTGCTTTGGGCCATTCTGTTCATCTCCAGTACCCAGAAATATGAATTATCCAGCTAGATGTGGAATTTCCAGGTGGAATAGATGGAACTGCCCTTCCCTTCGCTCCATGCAAGGATTGCTTGTGCCCTCTATCCAGGGATTCCTGCAAGAAATAAACTCATCTGATGTGATCATTCTCTGCTTTCTTTTCAACAGTAGATTATCAGAAAAAGCAGAACCAGAATGAAAACCTAACTCCAGAATGGTGGCTTGCAGATAGCCATGTTTGAAATCACATGGCTGCATACCTATGTAGGTGTAGTTAATTCCTTTGCCTGGACAAACAGGTTTCCTTGCTGCACTGAGACAGACCTCCCATGCTGGTGTGTAGAAGTTCCTTTTGCACGGTGAAAACATCTGGTAGTAGGTATATTAATTAAGCCAGAAACTGAGCTGGGAGGAGAGGAAGGAGACAAGGATAGGAAGGAAGCAAAGCCAGCAATTAGGCCCAGAGAGCTGTTACTGTGCAAGCTGAAGTGGGAGGAGAGGGAATGAAACTTTTTGTTTGGATTGTCACAAAGAAAAGAAAATAGAAGCTGTGGCAGAGGGGGAAGGACAATATGTATAGATAAGTTCAAGTAGCCTGTGTACCAGTTTTGAGATTGAAAAAGCTCACATCAAACCATAACTTCTGTATCAACTCATCATGGTGCCATCCTATTTTCCAAGAGAAGAGTGACAGTCCTCCCTTCAAGGCGAGTCCTGGCGCTCTACAGGCTGTGCATGCACATGTATGTACATACACATGTGCACATGCACACACAAGCACATGGGCACACACAGGCACACTGTGTGATGGGAAAATGTTCAGAATTGCATCCAGCATCTCAAGGAACCAAGGGTTTACAGACTGGACTGTCAAAATAAATCTGTGCAGCCTGCACTGGTATTGAAAATCCATACTCACCAGCTATTTGGTAGCCACCCGTGCTTGCTGCTGAATACCGAGCAGGAGTGCTCTGTATGGACCTGCTCAATTGCCATTCTGCTCACCTTAAGTTTGGGAGAAGCAGCAAACACCATCAGAATGAGAAGCTGACAGCAACAATACTACAACAATGTGCTGTGGGAGAAGGAAATGGAGAGAAAGATAGGACATTTTCAAAAGAGATCAAGACGTGATGTTGCTGCTATCACACCAAAGGGAGAGGACTGAAACCACACAACTCATTTACTTTTAAAAACTTAGGTTTATTCACATTTCCCTACCCAAAGCTAAGCAGGCAATTTCCTTTCTCCATGAATAATTCAGCCTTGCTGTGTATTTACTATTTCATACACCCTCTCTGCCTTAGTGTGCAACAGTTCATTTTGAGCAATATTTCCTAAACATTCTGTAAAATCTCTTTCCTATTACAAAATATCTGCAAATTTCTTAGGTTTCTAGATCAAAGCTATTGGAGTGAGTCCAGGAAAAGTGAGACTTTTTTTAGGCCTGTGGCTGTATATCAATCAGTAAGTTATTAAAGGTTTCTGAATGAAATGTTATCACTGTTTGGGAGGACACCCATAAGTTACTGAACATTTCAGCACAGGAAGAAGGAAGCAAAGAGGGACTCAAATCAAATCCAGGATTTCTTGGGTTTAGTAAGAGAGAACCAAATTTCTTCACAACTTTGCCAAAACCCCCAACTGAAGGCACATGGAAGCTCATGTCGTAGCTTAATGTAAGCTGTCCCTGAAGTCCATGAAGACATCCTTGTAAGGTTTTTGTGGTTCTTGGCTCAGACACAAAACCCATACAAAACACTGATCGAGAAAAAGACTGTGCAGAACTCAATAGAAAAATTAAACCCTACCAGGACAGGATAATAGGCTAAAGATCAAGCTAAACTGGATGTAAAATTCTCCAAAATGTAGGTTGGAGGGAAGTTTTTTATTCCTAGAGAAAAAGGCTCTGAAAACTTTGGGGGCCAGGTCCAGCTTACCTCAACATTTGTGAGGCATTTGTGTTTAGGATTCCATCTCACATTCATCCTAAGTAGAAGTAAGGGGAGTACCAAGTGAAAGGGTCCTTTCAGTAATCTCATCAGTGGTGCTGAGCACAAGTTCAGCAAACTGGAAATTTGAACCAAATACCACACCTTGTGTTCAAGCTTGAAATTAAATTTCTCCCACACTAAGTTTTAGCATCCAGGTCTTCTGAGTGTGAAATAAACCACATTAACTGAGCCAAGAAATTCAGAAGAAGACACATTTCTCATGCCAGCCTGGTGCTGATGATATGAGAAACTGGTTGCACAGAACTTGTTTTGTACTCTCTGCAGCTAGTAAAATAAAGGCCTGGCTAGACCAGCATTTGTGGTAACAACAGAGGTAAAATTCCCAAAGCTGTAGTCGAAGGGTGTCTTTCTATTTTTATGCTAGGACTAAGTTAGTCTTACAGAAACCAAGCTGGAACTTGTTGGAAGCTCCATCTAGGACCCGGATCAAAATGCTTTCCCTCCATCCAGTTCATAAGAGTTCAGATAAGAATCTGCTATTTCTGTCTTTAAGCCTAGAGGTGACTGCTGTCAGTCTCATTAAATGTGCAACATGCTTGAGAACTTGTCCAGGGCAGAATTTTGCCGTAGGGTAAAATCTGGACAAGGGTATAAAAGCTCCAAACATCCAGGGCAGAGGAAAGCAGCCCTTGTGGTGAGGCGTCCCTGAAAGCAGTAATAAAAAGGTAATCTTCCTTCCTTCCTTTCCATAAAATCAAGCAACAAATGGTATCTGCAGTGCTGACAGAACCTGCTGTTTGCTGAGGCTGAGATATCGCCATTGGCTGTTTATCTAATGCAGATAAATAAGCAGATATCAGAGTAAAGGTCAATGAAGTATTTGTCCTATCCCTAAATTACACAAGAGTGTGTCCTCAAGCAGATCAACGTAGTTACTCTGGCTTGTGTCTTAGCTCATTCCTTTCATCCCAGAAGTGAACATTCCTGCTTTTGACACATAGGGTAGTGAACAAAGTTCAAGCGGAACTACACAGAGGGAGAGCTCCCTAACAATGTCATGGGAAAAGGGCTGCTGGCCAAAACAATAGTGTCAGCAGCATGCACACATATTCAAAAAGTACATTTTATGAATCCATGGATTCATATTCAGAGAACATCAGAAAGCAAACACAGAAAACCCCTCCACATAGTTTACCCAAATATGTGGCCCAACATATTCCAGGAGAGAGGGAACTGGGAGGGAGGAGATTTATGTGACTGAAAGAGATTTTTTTCAGTGTGTGGCCATACTAAACACAAAAAACATGAGTAAGAGCCATAGAAGAATATGAAGAAATCCCTTTGGAGCAGTTAGAGGTCACACCCTGCTTCCTTGGACACGAATCTCAATGCAGGATGCACACGAGGGAGCACATGTGTGGATGTGGTCCATTGACTCTGTATGGGCCAGGGCAAATGTGGCTGGACACGAATGCCAGTGCGTTCACTCACACCTCTGAGAGAGTCCTCCTGGGCCATCACAGTGCATTGTTTTATTTCTTCCTCACATCATAGGGAAGTCTTCCTGGGAAATCTCTTCATTGAACAGGATATGGAAAAAATGATTCTTACCTTTTAGTTGGCAGGTGCTGTAGTGCCCTGAGGCCTGACTTGCAGCCGGAGTTCTGCCATGCAAAGCATCACACCACATGGAACAAATACCCATTCTGGCTTTTGGCATCACTCTCCACCTCTGAGGAAGAGCCCTTCCCAGAGTTTCATGCTCCCCCTGCTCAAGATGAGAGTCCTCAGGTGGGCTCAGCACTCCAGCACAAGCCCTGCTCCAGGACACCTCTTTGTGACCCCATGCTCCAGCTTTGCCTCTTCTCTGTTCAGTATCTGTGACTTCCCAGGTCCTCATCAAAAAGGAAAAGTACCTGCTCCTTGCCTCCCTAGCTTCACACAGTGAGTTCCCTGCTGCAGCTGGCTCCATTCTTTGTACTACATCACAGGAAGGTGGCATAATACATGGACAGTGTATCCTCATACGGTGTCAAGACATTTGGAACAGTAGTGTTTTCCAAACCTCCTCCACTCATCTTTAGCAACTCCAAGCCTTGGAAAACGAGATGCTCAGGCATATGATTAAGGCACAAGGCTGGTGCAGTGAATTACAATCAATGCAGGAAAGAATCCTGATTCTTACTGCCATGAATGAGAGCTGAAAACTGTGGCTCAAACCCTCAAGCATTGTGCTCTGATATAACTGAAACCTCCTGGATCAAAAAAGAACTAATAGATCATTTACGGCATTCCTAATGTATCAAGTCCTCCTCCAGCACATGCCTGTCATTTACATTTGTTGTGGACTTTACTCAGACAAATTATTTTTCCTGCAAGATACTACGATATTTTCTATTTCTTTGCATGAGAAATCAGAATACACACAACAGAAACGTCAGATAGTGAATAGAAACCAAAATAAACGTCATTAAAAATGATTATGTACTCACAGCAAGAAGTTATCACAGACCAATAACTCCAGCTAGGGTGAAAAATGGTAGTTACACGGTGCCAGCTGAACAGATGTAGTTGCTCTGAGAACCAAAATTTGCAGGACGCACCAGAACTGTTAAAATAACACCTTTTAACGACCAGTGTTCTTCTCCCCAAAGAAAGAACATGAGATATCACTTGCTCCTTTTTTTCTGTAAAAGGTTCTGCTACAGAAACACGCACATTTCAGAGGCATGCTGGTGGCCTCATGCCAGCAGGATCTGCAGGTGTCAGATGATGTCTCAGTGGTGGATGCGCTAAGGTACTGAGTTCTTCTAACATGTGGGATGCTCTGCATGTGCCACAGTTAAGAAAATACTATTTCCATCAGAAAACAGGTTTGCAAAATGAGAGGTTTGCCTTTTCTGCCTGTCAGGAACGCATCCCTCATACAGAAGAGCAGAAAATAACCCACTAGAAAATCACAGCCTTTTGTTTTACCAATTAACACTTCCTGCTATAGTTGATCCAAGAGAATTGCTGAGTTATTTGTGGTAGGTTTTTTTAATCTCCTGCACTGTGGCAGCTGCTACTTCTTTTCTTTTTCACAGTCTGATTTCTGGTCACCATTCAGCAGCTGGCCAGCCAAGGAGCAGAGGGGCCCTAGAGGAGCAGGTTTCATGTGCTTTCCCACAGCCTCACTTCTGAGGCATTACCAACATTGAATAAATATAAACACTTCATGGATTTTGCAGGTACATATGCTACATATGCTTTCACAAGGGCTAGAAAAGCTTACTCCTAGGAATTTCACAACTTTCTCTTAATTGGTAAAATTGCATTAAATGAGAGGTAAACTGTAGTTCAAGATTTTTCTCCACTTGCACAAGAAGAAATTATTTATTAGGCACAATCAAAAAATATCTTTACATTTCCTAAGTTTCCATAAACCTTTCAGAAAACAAGACCCAGCAGATTTGTGAAGGATGTTCTGATTAAGACATTTATATTTAACAAGAGATTGAGGTAGCAGCATTTTTGTTCTTAATAAATGTAATGTCGTTAGACATCTTTCAGTTTATTAGGACGCTAATGAGGGATTATTAGGTTGATAATATGCTTATGATTTTTCTATCTGAAATTGAAGTGTTATTAGAAGAGATGTATAATTATATGCATCCATGCAGGGAGTTCTGTGTATTTTATACATAGACAAGGCAAGCCTGGCCTTTAAAAGCAGCTTCTGGCCGCAGCTGAGGCATTGTTGGAACAAAAGTTTGGGAGCATTCTTAGGAGTATTTGAGGAACTTTTCTCTAAGGGTGACAAAAATGATTCCTGATTCCAGCCATAGTGGCCAGATGTCTGAAACTACTGGAAGCTCAGTGTAAATTACCTGTTTTCTATGAGCCTTATTTTTTGGAAAGATGCATCAAATTAATCATAGTATTAAAACAACGGTGTGGAAACCAATGACTGCCAGCACAGGGCATTGGTCCAGGGAGAATGAGATAATTAATTGCAGTTGCTCTAATCCAACTTGGGCATACCTGCTAAACCTGAGAAGCCAAAGCAGTATTTATTTTGACACATTTTTGTGGGAGAATGCTTGGAAAGCTAAGGATCTTGTAACATTACCATTTTATGTAGTTTGAAGTATGAAATGCCCACAAATGATTGAATTTCACTGAGTTGCTAATGTATGAGACATACATGTATCCAATTAGGGCTTTTAAAAGCAAGGATGTTATGGATTCTGTTTCCAGTGTTAATTAATATTATCGGTTGGAGAATGCCCCTCACAGGAGCTGCCTCAGCCAGCCCAGCCCCTGTGCACTGTGATTTACAGCCACTTGGCCTGGAGGTGTGGACATTTTGAAGGGTGAATTACTGCTGCAAACTTACTCTTTAGCAGTGTAATGAGACCATAATTCCATACTATTTGTTAGGAATGAAATAAAGAAATATTTTCCTTTTAATAATGATGTTGGTTTAGAATGTTGTAAGGAACTACAAGCTGAAGCCCTAAGGATTTCTGTGACAATTACTTGAAGCAATCAGTGGGTAGCCTAAGTTTATTTAATTTCATCAAAATAGAATAGCTTGGGTTGGAAGGGACTTTTGAATATCATCTAGTCCTACTCCCTGGTTCAATGGTTGCTATGAAGGTCAAAGTCACGAAGGGGAAAAAAAGGGGATCTAGAATTTGGAATGCACATGTTCCGCACGAGCTGGGGCAAGAGAGGAGCTTCTACATTTTGCCAAATACAAAGAACATGTATTAAGATTCTTTACGTTGTGAAATATTTGAAAGAGCCAGAAACAGGAAAAAGATGCTCATTATTGGAAAACCTGAGGGGCAGGTTTTCTTTTAATCCTACAAAAGGTTTGAGGCAAAACAACCAATACGTCCAGTAGGTGCTCTTTAAACAAAATTCTCCTTTTAGATTGGTTTTGAATTATAAAATCTTCTTATTTTAAAAGATTTTTAGATAGGAGAACCTGTTGCATACATTTGTGCTTAAGAAGAACCTTTCATGAAAATTACTAGGCAAAGTTTTACGTGTAAAATGCATCGGTCACAAAAGACAAACTTGTAATGGAGTCAGTTTATAATATGCCATCTGAATAAAGAAAGGGGATTAAAATAATTATGCAGCCAAATATAAATGCATAGGGAAATAAATCATTTATTTAGTTGATAATAGCTAAGATAATACACTAAAGCTTTACAACCTAAGAATGAAAGATCGCTTTCTAATTTTATTACTTATTTAAATAATTTAAAATATAATTACACTCACACAGTTTTATTAACTGCCATGTTGTTGGAGCACATAATTTAAGGATTATCTGCATTTTGGCAATGCTTCTACTTTATACAAACATGGCTATTGCTGTTGGGACAAGAAAACACGGTCTGTATCATTCTGGAGTTCCTACCTGTGCATGTGTAATTCATGAGATGCTGATATTTATGTATTATCATACATTTATGGTCATTTTGAAACCAGCACTTTGAAGACCAAGGACTAATTCAATGCCTGTCTTTTAAGTCTATAGCAGGAAAATACAAACACTGTTCTCCAGTTTGACTTGGGTTTAGAAGGGCAAATAAAAGGCAAGCTGTGCAAGCTAAGAGAGAAACAATAATCAGAAAATTTTAATTAGAAAAGTTCTGGGCAGTGTGTAATATACCCCCCCCCCCCAAAAAAAAAAAAGCTGGCAAAGAAAAACACCCAAGTACCATTGGCATATTTATTTAAAATACAAGCCCAACAGAAAGCTTCACCGACTACTGTAAGTTTTCACTGAGATTTTTAGTAAGCCATAAGTGTATTTTGGATACAGAAGTTCTGTTTTAAATTGGAATATTAACAGATGAATGAACAGAAATACTTAAATAACAGAAATTAATAGAGACACACCACTAGAAAATCTGATTACTATTACAGTACCAAAGTTGTTACCAACAATATCAAACACTGAAGATGTACTAAAATTTAATTCCAAAGAAAAGCTGCCTATCAATATGTAATCATGTCATCAGCTCAGCCAGGACTCTCCTAACTCTGAAGGAATACTCTAACTTTTCAGAAATACAGGTTGGGAATATTTAGAAGCGAGACATTCACCTAATCTCAGTGAATTTTAATGTAAAGTGTGCAAGTGTGTTACTCAGAAAAGTCAAAAGAAACCATTTCCCTGGCTAAGAAGGAAAATAACTATGTGCTGGTCTTATAAGTTTACTAGAATTCCTTCTGGTTAGTCACAAAGACAAGATAATGTGAAAACGTATCCATGATTTATATTTTGTGGAAACCATTTGTAGAGCGACAAGACATTAATCACCTTGACTGATGATTAATTCGAAAGGGGCAATGTAAAATCAAGAAAACAGGGCCTGAACAGCATATTTAGGATCAGGGATCTTTTAAACCCTCTTAATGATGACACTTCTGAACTGCCCAGTGCTGTCTGGCTGTGTTGGGGTAGCAACGGAAACGGCTGGAAACGGCTGCTTTGCTGATACCAATAAAGAATAGAAAGAACTCTATATTCAAAATGTAATGAATCATCAAGGTTTCTTAATAATTTTTCAATGATTAACCAGAAATTAAGCTGGCAAAGTCAAGAGGTGTTAATTGGCTGAGTTTTTAATCTGAGGGTGATTCAGTGCAATTTTTTGTTAATGTCTCCAACAGAGAAAGCTTCAGTATCCTGGCTCTGGAGTTCTGCTTGATTTGTGTCTGGAATTTTTAAAGTATGTACAAATTGTTTATTCAGACCCAGGACATTTTTATATCACTATGGACCAGGAGTATCATTTGAGTTATCCTATTAGAAGGTCACAACTGAAGTCCAGACTAAGAGCTCAAATCTTGTTAGAAGTCTTTCAGTATAAGTTTAGTGTTGACAGGCTGTAGACAAATCTCCCAAAATCTCCTTTTACAATATCAGATGGAGTGACATTTTAACTACTACGAATAAAAATATTCTGAGCCCTTCTGCAGAGGAAAGGTGCCCAATCATGCACTAAGTGCAGAAGCTGAAAGAACAAAGTATAACGCATTCCAGGCTGTGGAGATTTCCCCCATGAGAAACAAGGGCAGGCTTGCACTGTATACCCTTATCCCATGGTACAGACTATCTTTTTATATGTATGTCGAAGAAACCACCTAGGAGATCATCCAAAACAACTTTGCATTGGTCTCCAAAGGAGGGATTGAAATCAATCTTCCATCTTAATCACTGTGAATCTCCTTGATGTACAAGGTGCTTAAACACTGCTGTAAAAGATGCCTTACAAAATATAGAGTAAGGCATGCTGGATCAATTGTAGCTTCTGCACAACTAATCCTTGTTACTGCTTCAGGAAATAAATCCACTGGATTTATGCTTTTATGGGATTTCCATTAATTCCTACACTGTTTACATTAGCTTTATATTTAAGGACCTTATGCAGACCTAAATCTGATTTCTGGAACTGAGAGAGGGATTGTAAGTCTCAGCAGCTGTAAAATTTAATCCTGAGTCAAAACATTAAGCACAGTCAGTGACATGTAGAACATGGGCATCACCCCATCAGCAAAATGATGTCAGAAAATTATCCTCTTTGGTGTCCCAGAAGAGGCTGACCTACCTTGCTAGTGTTACATTGAATAATTTTAATTGACTTTGTCCATCTAAACAGTGTTGAAATCAATAGACATCTTTCATGGCTTAATTGACAGAAGCCTGCAAATATGTATTTGTATAGCTTTAAAGGATGATGAGTTTGTCCTATAGACAATGCATTGCAATTGATACTTTCAGCTGTGACAAGAATTTTGTTCCATTCCATTTCTCTTTCACTTTACCTTCCAGCACAGAAAATCTCTTCTGTTCTTTTGCTTACAGACAAGAACATCTATATTCTCAGACAACACTTCATCCACTCAGCAGTCGAAGAGTTCAATTTATGCTTGAGCTCAGCATTATTTTCTCCTTTTGTTTTTTAAAGTCATTGTTTTCCTGTTACTATGGACTGACAGTGGCATGACCTTCCTCGGAAAGGGCCAGGACCTTTACTGGCAAATGCTACCTGTGCCTTAAAAGAAGAAGGCATGCGAGAGCTCTAAAGCTGCCTACTGAAAGGCAATCCATGCATCTGGCAAATGGCCTTCAGTGCCCACTGTAGGGAAAGTCAGGGAAAGTGTGGTCAGAAGTGAAAAGGCATGGTTCAGATACATATGTGGTAGCTTTTGAGGAGTTGCTTGCCTGGTTATGGAGATCAGGTACCAAGCACCACATCTGGCACAGCACCAGTGCCTACGAAGAGGATGCGACTGGTCTGGGCTCACTGCCATCCTGACAGATGGGTGTGTGTGCAAGGAACCAAGTAGATGTAGGCAGGTATCTGTTTTGGGATGCCTTCATGGGAATCTGCTCTGAATTTCTTTGCCCATGACACAACGCAGGTACCATCCCTGAGCCCACATGGTACACAGCTGCAGAAAAGCTACAAGCTGAATTCTGAACCCTGAATCTTCCACCTATACCTGTTTCCAGGATATTTACATTGCCAGAGTGATCCAAAGGGACCTTAATACAAAAGAATCAGGTTTAAACACATGATTTTAAACAGAAGGAGGGACTTCAGAACATACCTGCCCTCATGGCTGAAAAAGGGTATTTGCTTTTGTTGATCCCAGACAGTCACCAAGCCCCAAGCAGCCTCTTGCTCACTCCCCGACCAGTGAGACTGGGGAGAGAACAGGAAGGGTAAATGCTGGAAAACTCATGGATTGAGATAAAGACAGTTTAAAAGGGAAAGCAAAAGCCTTGCACATAAGCAAAGTGAAGCAAGGAATTAATTCCCTGCTTCCCATGGGCAGGCAGGTGTTCAGCCATTCCCAGGACAGCAGGGCCCCATCACACGCAATGATTACTTGCGAAGACAAAAGCCATCAATCCAAACATACCCTCACCTTCCTCATCTTCCCCCCACTTTTTATATAAAGTATGATGCCATATGGTCTGGAATATCGCTTTGGTCAGTTGGGGTCACCTGTCCTGGATGTGTCTCCTCCTAGCCTCTCATGCACGCCCAACTTCCTCACCAGCATGGCAGTATGAAAAGTAGAAAAGGCCTTGGCTCTGTGTAAGCTCTGCTCAGCAATAACAAAAACACCTCTATATTATCAACCCTGTGTTCAGCACAAATCAAAAACACAGCCCCACACCAGCCACTGTGAAGAAAATCAAGTCTCCCCCAGCCAAAAGCAGCACAGCCCTTCTGGGGCACTTGTATCAGCAAGAGTCATTTGCGAAGATCTGGTGCCTGTGATGGACCCATTTGTAGGCACTGCTGTAGACAAAATGCTCTTGAAAGGCTATGAAGAACAAAAACATTCAGCTGGCTTTGAAAGAGACACACAGCAAGGGTCAAGTCTCAAGACAGACTTACAAATTCTGTAATATCTGCTGAAAAATACATCTATCTCACTTGTCTTCAACCTCTCCTCTAGCTGGTGACAACAGATCTGTATGAGTTTTGCATGACAGCGACAACCTGGAAGCTAGATTAGAGCATGAAACTCATCTTATAGAAGCCATCAATAACAATATTCAGCCACTAGCCCCATAGTCTGGTGGAAATCCATGCCCATTCATTTCAATCAACATGTCCGAATTTTTAAAATAAAAAAAAAAAAGAAATCCAGGAAGTTTCTTCATAAGCTACAAGTCTTTTCAAATTTTTGTTTTTAAAAAAGTACTATGGAAAAGAATAGCTACAAGGCAAAACTAGCTACAAGGTTATCTACAAGTGACAGTGAACCAGGCAGAAACACAATCATGAAAAATGATGTGCATGTCCAGAGACAGAATTGCATTTTGGGAACAGAGACCCACTTCCTACACAGACATCATTATATTTAGGCACAAATTCTTCCTTGAGACACTCTTGAACATGTCTCGTAGTCCTTTTTGCAGCCCAAGGGAGTTTGCACACCTCACCCACATGTAGCAGCTCAATCACATCTGTCCTAGCAAACGCAAGGTGAATATATAGGGCTTTTATGGAAAAAATGTTACGTATAAAAAATCCACTTTAGACCTCAGGTGTTCTGAATTTTATGTGTGTCTAAAAAAGAAATAACCCAAAGCCTGACCCATTAAAAGGTGATCAGTTATTAAAAGATTTTCTCTTGTGGAATGTTTTATAAGTATATAATAGCAAGTTGGAAAATGCTAATCTTGCAGCTTTTAAGAAAGAAATATTCTGTGGCTTTGGAAAAATCTATCACATATTTAGCAGTGAAAGGCTTAACACTGCACTGCAGACTAGTCATCTCAAACCATCTTGGCACAGATCACATCTCCAGGCTCAGGCAAAACCACAGCAAGGTGCTAGCCATAGGGACATCCCCTCACACATGACTGCCTTCTCTTCTCCCAGCCCTCTTGGAGCTGCTGAGCTCTCCTTGCATCCACGACAGACGTGCAGTGTGACATCCTTTGGCTTCTTTATATGGAAGCTGGCCTGTCCCAGGTTGCATGGCTGCTTTCATGGCTGCGTATCACTACCTTCAGGAGGGGGAGCAGTATCAGGAAAGCATTTCATGCAGTTGCAGCTTATTTTAACAACACTGAGACTGAAAACCACAGAAACTCGTGACCAGAAAATTCTTTTGCTGGTCAAAGAACTCTCTCCACTGAGCACAGCTTAGCACTGCCAGCCTGTGTCCCGCCAGGGCTCGCTCTAATCACATCTGTGCACAAAACAAAACAAACATACTCCAAGAGTTTCACAGTCTGTTTAGATTCTCTAATGAAAACAGCTTTCAGAGGCAAGGATGCCACTACAGGCTGCATGTGTAATGGAATGTAACAGTTTAGAGAGGAAGATAAGTGCATTGCAATTTGACTTTAGTCACCAAGCATGAACCAAAGGTTTCCCATTTTAATTCCAATGGCATGATGAACTGCCAGGAGCAAGCCTAAAAGCTGAAAACAATGTGACATCAGCAGAATGCACTCACCTTCTGGCTGCTTCCAAAAGCAGGTGCAAGCAGAAGCTGCTGGTAGCATGCTGGTAGCAATGGTCATTGGGCAGGCAGAAAGGCAGGGGACAGACAAAGGGCACAGGCTCAGGAATTCCATGTGTTTTCCCCATCAGTCTTGTGCCTCATCACCGGCCTTTCTCCAACCACTCAGGCAAAGCCAGGAGAAAGGAAGATGAAACCAAACAACCTGGGGTAGGGTTTGACAGTTCCTACTTTTAGGTGTCTGTGTCAGTTTTCTAAAACTTACATTGCAGTCCCACGTAAAAAAGAACCAGTGGAGAGAAGGTGATCCACTCTGTCCTCAGACAGACGATGGTGATCCATGGGCTGCACACCTCTCCAGAGGTGCCCCCCATTCTGCACTGACACAAACAGGGCCCAGAAAGCCAGCGTGTGTTTAGGCTACACCTGGCCTAGGGACATGGGAGCACTTCCATGGACTGGGACACTGCTACTTGCAGCCCCCAGCACGGCAAGGCATGGGCATCATGGCACGTTTTGGATGGGTCCCTGATTCAGCTGGCTGGGAGACAAGAACTTTGGGAGCATGAGATGATTCATCCACCACTTAGTTATCTGCAACATGGGATGAAACAAGATAAATTCATCCTCGAGAATGCAAGGCCCAGCCAGAGGCACTGCTTGCTGAGCCATGCAGGTGAACCGTAGGGGTTCAACACCTGTGCTCAAAGCCAGCCTTGACTGCTTCCTGGTGCTACATTCCATGAAACCGAAGAGTTAGAACTGAATCCAGACTGCTATATCGTGTCTTCAAGGATAATCACTTGAGAAACAGAACCCAAATGAGAGATCTTTTCATTACAAATGAGTTCACCTGAGCAGGAAGAACCAATTTGAGTATGAAAAGCAGAGCATGAACATGACCTCAAGTGTCCCTGAATAATCTGTTAACAAATCTTCTAGTTCAAGTGTATGGTATTAAAAATATCAACCCCCTCAGACATTTACTACTGCTAAAAGTGAACATATGCAGCCAATTACATCCCATCATCATCATTTCACCAACAGAGAAGTTAATTGGTGACACCATGAGGCTAACTTCATAAAACATGGATGTCACATCAATCTGCCTGCATTCTAGACACTGGCAAAGACTAATATACTTTAATAACATGTCCCAAATTTCTGTTGTCTTCATTTTCCTGTGCATCTCTTGACATGCTGAAATAAGTATTTAGGCCTCTTCACTCTATTTACATGATTCCTGAAGAATTAAATCGCTGCCTCATATCAAGATGAAGCCAGCAGTTTCCACATATGCTGTGTTGCTTTCCATATTCAGCATGCAAAGAACAGGGAAGAGCCCCGGCATACATCATTCCCCATTTTACCTGAGCATCCCAGGTTGGACTGCACGCCAAACAGCCCTAAGTGTTTAACAGAGACAGAAGCAGCGTCCAGCTGCTGTAGTGCCTTCCACAGACAGCCCTGTAGTGCCACCTTCAGACCAGAGCAAGGCATCCCTGACGCTCCATCCAGGAAAATCCCATCCCAGCTTCAGCTGCACTCCAGTCCCAGACAGCAGCCTATGCCCAAGGTAAATAAAAAATACAGCCCAGATTCAGTTACAAACTGAACTTTGTTCCCCTGCAATAAAAACGAAAGGAAAGGCAAGAGAAAACGGGAAGATCTGGCCCCTTGCAGAGCTGGGTCATCAAAATCTGTGTCCAAATCTGCAAAGTCCTGAATCACATTATTTTATTTTGGAAGGTATTTCACACCCCACCCTGAGTCTGGCTCTCATGAGATCTTGTGGGTCCTCTTCCATTCCTATTATGGTACATTTGTTAGTGAAACTAGTAAAAAATGAGATTAGCACTTTTAGAAAAACCTTAACATGATCTTCTGAGCAGCAATTTTACAACCACAACAAATTATAGGCACAATAACTGTGGTGAAACTAATTTCAGGGAATGCCTGATGTGCAGATCCAATTTGACATAATACATCTCTTTTTACACAATCCAAAAGTTTCTAGCAGATATAATCAACAGAAATCATAACTCAAGTGAATTAAACATTTGGCTTTGGGGTTTCTTTCCACCTTTGTACTCAAGATGGACACTGGTGATGCCAATTGTAGCTACTCATTGTTTATTACTCAGAAACAATGATTTTATTAACATACAGGACCTGACATTCTCAAATTACTGAAGCTATATATTTTTGAGCCTAGTACAATCTTTATTTAGTTCTGAATTTTACTCTTTGTTCAAATTTCTTCTTCAAGCCAAAATTTCTAAAACACCAAGTCCTATTCATCTCTCATGTTCTCCTGTCTTCGCTTTAACATTTTTCAAACCTCCACCTTCCTCTTCAGTATTAAACTAATACTTTTTATAGAAACCTTTACAGTTTTAATGTACTTTATTGAGAGGTGCATGTAAACTAATCAGAAGTGATAGGAAGCAAAGGAATGAGGCATTAACACGATGACATATTTACCAAATATAAATTCCATACAGGCAAGGTCATCTTGCAAGATGTACATAATAAAAAACAAGACTAATCTACCCCGTAGCCTAAAGTAGTGTTTATACAATGCAAGAGGTCTAAATCTCCTCGTTCTCTTATTGATACAATACGACATATTTTCAGTAATCTAGTACAATCTGTCTACTTCAGTATCTTTGGGGATTTTTTGGGTAAGACTTTTTGGGGTGTTGGGTTGGTTGGGGGGGTTTTTTTGGTTTGGTTTTTTTTTTTAAATTGGTTAATTTTGTTTTCTGGGGGTGGGGGCAGGGGGGTTGAGCAAAAAAACCCAATGTCTATCAGGGATTTGGTGATGTTTGACCAAACTTATTTAAAGCCCAACCTAAGCCTCAGAATGTACCATTTTGGGGGACAGCTTCCAGACAAAAAGCTGACATTTGAGACATACTGGGGTCTCTGCAGCTCATATGAAGACTCCTCAGCTTTTTACAGTGTTTTGGAGAGCAGATGCCCCAGAGAAATGTTCACATGTGACATTTTAGGCCTTCATATCCTCTGTGAATGAGGGCTATGTTAACTTTGGGGACCTGTTTACACAACCTCTAATTGCTGTTAATAATATGAACTCATTAAGGAGTTGGTTCTTTGAAAACTGTGGCAAGTTTCTTTGTCTGTATGTACCCACAACAACAAGAACAATCAACAGATTCTCTGTGGGGTTCTTGGTGCCGGTTCAGCATGTGCTGTTCCACTGATTAGAGATGGCAACTTCAAAGCTGACCTCTGACCAGCAAAGGACTCAGTAAAGAGGTGGCTGGGACAGGCAGAGGCAGATTTTCCTACAGCTTGGGAGATGCAGAAGAAGTGGAAAGGATGGGAAGCTGTAAGCAGCGAGATTAAAAAGCCAGAAATAACAAAAGAGGAAATAAGAGGAATTTTTGTGAGGACTGGCATAACAGAGAATGGTGGACACACAGGAAGTATCATTTAGGAATGGAGTAGATGGAGAGGCTGTTGTGGTGGGAGTTGTTGTACCCCTTGCTGCTAGACTAACCAGGGTCGGCAGGGAAGTTAAGACGCCTAATAAAGAATAATACAGGCCAGGCGCTGTTTGTATCGAGCTCCTCAAGATTTGAAGCAAAATTTGCAACTTTTTTTAGCTGTTATCAGCAGCTCTAGCTGTGCAGTTACAATTAACCAAATGCACTGTGGACACTGTATGCTCTGCTAGTCTTTTGTTCCAAGGAAAAAGTAAGACAACCCCAAAATGAATGGATTGAAGGAGCGAAGTCAGCAGGGCTGAACAGTACCTGGGGGAAAGTTAATTCTGGCAGTGGTAGAATTGACCACCTACTCAAAACAGACCCCTGACTCGAAAGGAGAGTAGAACTGCGTCGGCGGAATAATTACCGTGAGAAGGGAGAGGAATAACCAGCAAAGAGGGGCTTGAGAGCTAATTAATGGAAAAGTTATGCAATTTGTAACCAAGGAATGCTGACGCCCTTGTTTGTTAAACTGAATCGATAGCGTAACGCTCTGAGGTCGGGGAGACAGCCTCTCGTGGGTCACCGCCCGGCGCCCCGCTCGGCGCAAAGCAGAATAAAACGCAGGGAACCGCGGGAGCAGCGCCTCGGCGTGTGAGTTAGCGCTGCGCACCGGGTGACGAACCCGCGTTCGGGACAGCACTGTGGCGCTCGGAGAGTTTATTCCCGAGCCGGCTGCCCTGGGAGGGAGCAGGGAGCAGGGACATGGGAGCATGGAGCAGGGAGCACAGAGCATGGAGCAGGGAACATGGAGCAGGGAGCACGGAGCATGGAGCAGAGAACAGGGAGCATCCCGGCGCGGGAAAGCCCCGCACGTGCGCCTGTTTTGGGGGCGGGGCCTCCGGGGGGCGGGGTCGCGCGCCGCGAGCTGNCGGGCCCGGGCGGCGGGGCCTGTTCGGTTCCCTCCGCCGTCAGTGCCGACCCCGGGCGGGGCACGTAGCGAGCAGCGGCGGCGGGGGTCACCCCTCCCGGGATGTCGCAGAGTGCCATGTCCGAGACCTACGGTAGGATCCGGGGGCGGGGTGAGGGGATTCCACTCTCCCTCGTACCCTCCGGGGGAGGGGGCCGGGGCCGGGCGGTGCCCCTGAGGAGCGGGGAAGGAGCCGGTGTGGCGTGAGGGCTCCCGGGGCTCGGGCGGGTCGCTCTGCCCGCCGCAGCCTTGAGCCCCGCAGCGCCTGCCCCGCCCGTGGCGGCCCGGCGAGAGCGTTCCGAGTTATCCTTCCGAGCGAGCGGGACCGGCTCGGGCGCTGCTTGCTCTACTCCGGGAGTCCAGAAGGAAACTTGCATTGCATGTCCTCTGGGAGAAACTGCCCTTTCCTTTACTTGGAGATGGCGTATGCTTCTGCGGGTTAAGTTAAGGTTTCGGTCCTGTTGTCTTAGGCGTGCAGGCGTCAAAAAGAGTTGACTGTGAGAGTGTGTTGAAGGGTAAAAGATCAGTGGGTATATTCGTATGTCCCTGTGTTATCATGGATGTCTGCTACTGGTAGGAAAACATCCGATGGAGTAAGTCGGAGTGCAGGCACTGACAGGGTGTGTCAGTGCCTCGCTGGAAAGCATCAAAGAGAAGCGAGGAGTCAGAGGTAAGCAGAGCTGGTATTGCTGGCTAGGTGGAGGAGATGAGAAGCAACTGAATAGTATTAATTTCTTTTCTTTATAACGTTACTTAAAACTCTGCTTGTATAGATTTCTTTTCTACCCTTTCCAGACCATACAGTTCAGTAGTATTTTCCAATGTAAAGATGCTGTTGTACATGTAAACATATTCTAAGCCCCCGTAATAGGTTCATATTCATAGTTCATGAGAGGAAGATCAGAACTGAATACTGAATGATTGAATAATTATAGCAAAATTGGACATAACAACTCTGGGAAGTATTAGGGAGGCCGGAATGTCCATCAGGAGTAGGCCAACTGACCTGACTGTTTCTACTGTGTAAGTCAATTTATTTTCAGTACTCATCAGTGCTTGATGCTCTGTCCTACTGGTCAGTGCTTCGGCATACAGCGAATACACAGAACTAAGGGGCAAAACAAGGCAAGAGTGTGGGGCAGTCCTTGAAGTGCCAGCATTAGGATACTAAGACCCTGTTTCTTTTGTCCGTATGTTCTAGAAACACGTAAAACTTGTGTGTAGAAACCCGAGGGTGTGCTTTGTCCATCTAGATTTGAGTATGAACAAGTTCTTCATGCTCTGAACTCTTGTGATCAAGAACTGGGATCACTCAGGCTATGCTTATGGTGGTCTCTGAGCAAAAGAGTTGGTAGAAAACCAGAGATGACAGAATTTCAGTGGTGCTCCTCTTTTGATGCTGTAATACTAGGTAAGCGAAATAGGTGATTGATATCTTAAATCAGAACATTCAAACATCTTTTGCATTGTTCCAATGATGCACAATAGGAAGAGTAGGCCACTGTAGCTTTGATCATCTTTTTCCAATTATTTTGGTATCCTGGAAAATAAGCCCTTGAAATGGAAGCTTGTTGTTGAGGGTTGATCCTTTTATTTGTTTAATTCTTGTTTGATATATTACGCTTTGGAGTTTCCATGTTTGTCCTGTGCACACGCAAGATACAAGAGATTCTGAGCTAGAATGCTTGAGAGGATCAAGTTCTAGAGTACATAGAAGAGAAAAAGCTAAGTTATAGCATAAAATCTAACTAGTGGCTCAACAATCTCTGACCGTAACAGTAGTCAGTATCTAATTTTGCAGTTTCCTGTCCACATATGTAGCAGCCCCATTGAGAGATCAAAGTAAATAGTACTATGTGATAAAATTATGGATCTTCTGTGCTTGATGAACTCTCTGGATTTAATGTGCTCACTGTCCTAACAAAGAGCGGTTTGTTTCTGACCAGCTGTTACATGACCATCAATGGTAGAAGTATTAAGTCAGTTTCCCCCTGGTGACTAAGACCCGTGATCACTGTATTGCCCTACTGGAATCCCTATATCTTGTAAATGCTTAGTCATGAATTAGATTTTTCTTGTCACTTGAATTAGGACCCATTCTAATTATGTAGCCTCAAGCTTTTCATCCCATACAGATAGGCCCAGGAAACTGGTGGTTTGGTTTGTGGTTTCTCTTTCTAATGTCATTTTTCTGTCTTTTATGTGACTTTAATTTTGCTGTGAGGTTTCAACTTCTCTTTCCTTTGAAAGGGGAGTTACTTTTTTCAGTATTTTTCTCAATCCGTAGGGAATAAAGAGCCTTTCCTCTGGCCACTGCTGTTAATTTCATGTCTCCGCCTGGTTTTTTTCCTCCCTGAGTTTCTTCCTCCATGTCAAATTTTGTCTTCTTTGAAGGTTTTCTGTTCACTCATTTTTCACAACTCTTTCTGTCCATTACTGAGATTCTGGTCTCTTCATTCTTTTCAAATAAAATTCTGTAGCTTCTCAGTCTTGACACTAAATTTTGCTTACAATTCATATTTTCACTCCTGTAGCTCCATGTCATTGGTTGTTTATCTTCTGTTCTTAGCTTTCTTAGCTGTTCAATTATTTATATGCTCAATATCTATTCAATCCTTAGGTGTTCAATTTATTTTCCTTACAAAGTGCCAAAACCAAACCAAACATGAGTACAAGCTAACTCCATGAATTTTGAGGCTGGGTTTAGAAAGAACATTTTCCTGTTGCTTTTGGGAGAGAAGGGTCATTCTTTAAAAAGTTTAACACTGGAAAGAAATCTCTTATTCATAGGAAAATTATTTTAACTCAAGTTTTCTGTGATGTAATGGCCTTTCTGTAGGTAATTGCCATATAAAAACTCCTGCATGTTTTATCCTGCTTCCTAGTGCAAAATATACATGTTTTTGTGGTAAATACAGCCTGACATAAAAATTGCTTATCCTTAGTAAGTAAATGCAAAGCAACCTTTGGATTTTAAATGGTAGAAGGATGGAAGTTGTATGACCATTTAATAAATGCAATGTGTAAGATTGAAGTCAAGTCTCTTCACTCCTTAGTTCCTTGTGTTTTCTCCACCAGCATCTACTACTCCCAATCTGATCACATAAGTTTACCAATCTGTGTCATTGTCAGAGAATGTATAGTGTTTCCATCCATCTGAAAATAATTCTTTTTGGTCTGGACAATTTGATGCATCCTTTTCTTGCCATCCCATCCCCTGACACTTACCTGATAATATTTGCATTTATCACCCTGGTCTTCAGTTTGTTTCAAATCTAATTTTATTTCTTGGAGAGCATAGCTCTTTTGCAGATCTTCCCTCTTTGAAGCATTCTTTATGCAGATTGGAATAGAGCCAGGCTGATCTGTTCTACCTGTTTCTCTTGTCATCTTACTGCTAGAGGAAGGAGTAAGCAGCAGGAATAGCACCTCCTTTCATTTAGAGGCAGCATATGCCAGTAGGAATGCTTCAGAACACTCTTCCCTCCTGCTCTCTGGCATGAATGAGAAAGTTGCCAAAGGGTCAGCATTAGTGAATGTAAATTCTGCTCTATATCAAGGAATTGGAAGAAGATCAAACTGAGATTGGGGATATAATTTGGTCTCCCCGCTACCCTCCTGTATTAGCAGCAGAAAAGAAACAATTCTCATTGCATTTTAAACACTAAGCTACAGTATCTCAGAAGCTATTCAATTATTCCTTCTGCAGGAGCAGACTTCAGTCAAAGGAGGACGTTGGATGTCTGGGGGTGGTTGCCACATCAACCATCTGTTTTTGCTGGTGCTTGATTCAAAGCCCACAATTGTCTCTCTTCTCCTTTCCCCTCAGCTCACACTGTACCACCACCCCCAAAAGAAAAAAACAAACGCAAAAGACATTATGTAATTTATGCAGTTTAACAGCTTGTGCTGCTGGTGCATCTTTAGGGTGAAGCTACAATTTTATTCCTTTTCACCTGTGCTAGAAAATAAGTTTTGTTTCCTGTACCCCCTACCCAGTTTGTGATCAGGTAATGCATGTAGCTCTCAGAGGGGAGTAAGCTGATTCTTTATATTGCCTTATTTCTTTAAACAGCCATGCTATGCTGTGTTTCATCTCCTTATGATTTCTGTAGTGCATATCTTGTAACCTTTTTTCCCTTTAGCACAGAGTTCCGTTCTCATCCTAAATCCCTTCTTTATAAAGACGATCTTATTTAAAGGCAAAGTGCTTTAACTTTTCTAGACCTTTTTAGTAGCCAGCATGGCAGCAAGCATTTGTAACATCTGAATGATGTTGCTTTTCAGCTTTTCTGTGAAGGAGGAACAACAGAATTCAAAAGAAAAGTTTCTCTAGGGTGATAGCCTTGGCAGCTGACTGGAATGCTGGAGCTCTGAGCTGCTTTGTCAATTGAAAAAAAAAAAAAAGGAGATTAAAAAAAGAAAAAGCTATGAAATGAAGTGAGTTAACTCCTCTGGGAAGAGGACACAAAAAAGAAGCTGCAGCAATTAAGCAGTTGTGCAAACACCACAATGTGAGTTGCATTTGGTGAAGTCGCAAGGAATGAATATATAAAAGTTCTTACCACATTGAGTCCACAGTGATGTTGGTCTAAAAGAAGCTATCTGCCCAATCTCATTTGGTTTCTGTGCTTCTGAATTGTACAAAATTTTTATGTACATCAGTACAGCTTAAAGATAAAACATTTCATGTCCTAAACTGCATGCTAAAGTAAGTAATAAAAATGTAGTTGATTTGGTACCAGTTATTGTACAGAATGACATTCTAAGAAAGAAGTTCCAGAATAACAAAATGAAAAATGTTCTCCCTGTTCTTACCTGGTATTACCTTACTCATTAATATGCTAGGCTGTGAACTTAAAAGTTTGTTAAATCTTGGCATTTATAACTTTTGGTATTGGCAAAGCCTTTTTTTTGTCCTTCCTTGTAGTCAATTAAATGTGCAGAGTATTCCGTATTTCGTGACCCGTGTTACCCAGTGCTTCTGGATAAACTGATAAGTCTAAAAGCCTTTTGCTAGTTTGAACAATTTCCATAAAGTTGGAGTTTAAAATGATAGAAACATGGTTATGTTTGTGAATGTAACAGTGTCTTTTACTCCATGTGTCTACATGTGTTTGGAAACATTGCTGCCTTTGATGCAGAATGGTTTTGATTTTTTTGTTACAAAATTCTGACATTTTTGTTTTATGGTGGACTAAAGCACATTTCTCTTAGTTTGGTGGAATAAAACACATTTCTCTTAGTTTCGTACTATGAACAAATGAACTGTAACTAGTTTCAAGTTTCATCTTAAAAAGCCCATTTGCTATTTCGTCAGAGGGAAATTTAATTTTTGTCTACTAAGTAAGTATCAGTATTGAACTAGCATCTAAGTGATTTATTTGTAGAGAAGATTCCCCTTTAAATTTGTCTGGCACAATAGAATTTTGATAGGAATTGGGAGTCTGTTATAAAATGCTACTAGATTGTATTATCAGTTTAAAGACATGCATATTGAATCCCCAAATATCACTGTTGCTTTCAGAGCAAAATATAAAGTACCTCAACCTAAAACACCTCAGGGAATAATACAGTGCTGTTATGATGCTCTTCCAGATCAGTCCCTGACAGCAACATGGTTGTTCCAAGGCCTCACTGGCCTGCAGCCTGTCTGTGCAGAAGGGAGCAGTGTGTTAAATTTGCTGCTTGGTGTGGGTTTGTGGGTTGCACAAATACTCCTTCGCGAGCCAGATTTGACAACTGGAGCTTGCAGTTACAGTGCAAATTAGTGGGGGAATATAGTTTTGGGTTTAGTCTTTTCCTGGTTTAGGTTTACAGTAGCTGTTGTACTACTGTCAATAATATAAGTCTTCTGTGGAAAAAAAAAAAAAAGGAAGGTAAACTTGAATTTTTTTATTATGTTTAAGGAGAAAATCTGACAAACAGCATTTACCAAATACGAAGTAGAACCAGTTTTAATTGGATTTCAGATTTATGTTTGGAAAAACAGCAGTATCAGAAACAGATTATTTTAATTGTGTCTGTGTCTCAGAATATCTTGCATTTTGAGGTACTCTAAAAGTGATAAAACCAGTGAGATTATACACTCACACACAGAGTAGTTTAAATACACGAAATGGTGTACAAGGTAACTAACCAGTGATATTTGATCCGTAAAAGCTGAAACTTGGCTTCCTTTGGCATGAATTTTTTCTTAACCTGACACTTCGGTCTATTTATGAAAGCTGCATTTCATACTAACATTGAAGACTTGATAGGGTGAAGTGTTCTCAGCTTCAGCATGTTTTTCAGTTGAGATGACACGAAGGGCCCTTCTTTACAGGAGATAACACAAAATTTTCACAACCTGAAGGAAAATCCTTTTTGTAACTATTTTTTTTAATCCAGAAAGCATGAGCAGCTGGGTGGGGGCGTGAAGAACGAGAGAATTTTGGAACAGAAAGTCTTAAGCATGTAAATGGTCATATTTGTGAGCAAGAAACAGCCATCTTCTGAGAAGGGTAGAATTCAGAATCTCTACTGAACCTGTTACAGCATTTGAAACAAGATAAATCATTCAAGGGCAAAATGTAAAAAAGCAAAAATCCTTAGTAAAACATTATATCATTTTAAATATGAATAAAATCTGGAAGACAGGTGAAGACAAGTAATGGTGGACATTTCCAGGACTCATAGCCTTCTGTTTTGCTACTGACTTTTTAACAGTGGGAACTCTCTTAGCATTTGAGAAACTTGCTTATTCCTTTTGCCGTTACAAGAGGATGTTTATGGTATACTACAACAAATAACTCCTGCATGAAATGGAATGGAAAGAGCACCTAGAGTTGTGTGCATCTTAAATTCTGTTTTTAAAACTAAATACTCAAATGAGGTCCTGGTAGAGGATTTTATCAGTTCTTTGACTTACTTAGCATGATTTAGTTTTCTTTTTATTCTGCTATCCCCTGGGCCAATACCCATGTAGCCCATTTGACAGTTTTAAACACTTAACAAAATTAATGTTTTTATTTTTGTTGATATTGCAAACTTAATAATTTTCCTTGCATGCTTACCAGATGTCTTCTGGAGACCTGCTGTGTTTATTAGGGAAACTATGTAATAAAGAGGAAAAAATCTCTAGCTGGTAAAAAAATAAATAGTGAATCTTGCATAAGCTGTAAAGGTTGCCTTGGTGGCAATATATTAGGGGAAGCAGTTGCAAGCTTTCTAATCAGTTTAGCAGTTTTTAGAGCAGTAAGACAGGGAAGCTTTCTTTGGTCTTTAGCAAAACTGAAAGCAGATTTGGGGCAGTAGCATTAAAGCTTTATATGTAATTGTTAAAATAATAGAAATGGGTCATAAATCTTGAATATGTGTATTACCAATGAACACTGATACAAATGGGTCATAAGTAGGTAACAAAGAAATGTATATTAATGTAACATGTGGAGGAGATGTGAAAGTAGGCATCCCAGAATAAAAATTACTTCTTCTAAGTATTTTAGAGAAATACTGTCGTTGTCCCAGCTGTACAAGGATTAAAACAAAGTATGAGTATTAAACTGTTAATAGAGAAGTTCAAATTAATGTAAATTTTAAACCTACAAAATTTAAAAACCAAAAAACCCACAAACAACCCTCCCCCAAAAAACCAAAAATACAGATGTTAAGAAATTGCCATTATATATTTGTGTTGACTATAAATAATAGCTTGCATACTCTTAAAGCAGGTTACTGGAATACAAGCCAACCATCTTCCTGTGATTCAGCCTGTTTTAGCTGAATTCAAATTCAGCCATTTCTACCTCGTTTTGTCTTTCTTGCCTCTCCATAAACAAGAATTCTTAGCTCTTGCTATGTAGCGTCACTACTGCAGACACTGGATTATTCTTCAGATTTATTGCTGTTTTGCTAATTTTGTGATCTATTCTATTCCCTTCCCTTTGAAATAACAGCTACTAGAGAATAGCTGGCTTGTGAACTTGATCTTGTAACAAAAATGTGCGTCCATACTAAAATTTAGGAATTTCTCTTTTTTTAATTTTCTTTCAATCTTCAGATTTCCTGTTTAAGTTCTTGGTCATAGGAAATGCTGGAACTGGAAAATCCTGTTTGCTACACCAATTTATTGAAAAGAAATGTAAGTATATATGAAGGACAGTAAGAGTTCTCCATTGCTTTGTACCATGGGTAAAGGCTCTACCTACATGAGTATCTCTTATTGGTATGGAAAGTCCCCTAATTCTCTTATTTGTGTAGGTGAGTATTTTAGTAAAGCATGTTCAGAACCATGCCATAAATCCTTACTGCTCACTGTTTGTTTTTTATCTAAAGCCTAATATGGAGCATTATTCTCTATTACTCACAAATAAATATAAAAGGATGTTGGTGAAAATACAGACCTACTTTTTCTGAGTTATAATTTGCAGCTCTAATATTTCCTAGATACATAGTAGAGAATTGGATCTTTTAGAAAAAAATGATGAAAGAAAAGTTGAATTGCTTCAGTAGATTTAGAAAGCCTGTAGCATCTTTCTAAATAAATAGTAATTCCCTTTTCTTTGTTAAGGACTGTGTTCTATGATTAATGCTGGTAGACATTCCATTGTGAATGTTATTCAGAGATGAGCAGATAACATAAGAGAAAAAATTCTGTTGGCTGGTGCATTTGGCATCAAGACTAAATAAAAATAATATGCGTTTAGAAACCTTTGTAAATCTAAAGCGACTGTTATCTTTCTCAACCAAACAGTAATTCACCCTATCTCTTGAGGAATACTTAAGGAGAATAATGTATAAGCACTAAGGAATGTGGCGTGATACTGAGTGAACTTGAAACAAGCCCTTGCTTCTAGTAAGGGCAGCTGTAAATTGATGAGAATCTGTGAAATCAACTACACACATAGGGCAAGTATCTTAAATTTGTGCATTAAAGAAGAATTGTCTCTTGCATATTCATGGACAAGAATCTGTCTTTTTTTGTTCTGCATTTCCATGAATTTTAATTTTAAATGGCATCAAAGTATTAGAAAACACGGTTGGAAAGAAGTGTACAAAAAGTATCTTGCTACTTATTAAAGTGAACTGAAAATTATTTAAAGCAGGCCTTTTTAGTAGTAATTTTGAATTGCCTAAGCTGTCAAAAATTGTAAGAACACTTATTTCTGTATGGTGGCAGTAGGTTTATGAGTGGCACTGAATTTGATGGTTCAGGAAGTAGTTTGTAATTTGAACACTGAGGAGTTTTGATAATACCTAAACTGTTTTATGTAAGAACTATTTATTCACTCTAAATATTCTTCAAATAAGTCTGGTTTTGTTACTTTTTTTATAGTCAAAGATGACTCAAATCATACTATAGGAGTGGAATTCGGCTCAAAGATCATAAATGTTGGTGGTAAATATGTAAAATTGCAGATATGGGATACAGCAGGACAAGAGAGATTCAGGTATGCTCTTCAGTCATTTTATTAAGTATTATTAAATTGCTGCTGTGAGTGGTGGTTATTCTTTATCCCTGCTTATAAGCAGGCAAAGCTTCTTGTTCAGTGGAATTGTTTGTCTGCTTTCATATTAACTAGGCCAGACCTTCCAACCTGGGCATAGTGACACAAATCCATGAATTTCAGTAGAGCAATGCTGCCTTATAGGATCTGAGTTTCTACCCTTTCCTTCATTGGGTATTTTCTGTTAAGGTATATGAATAGAATGGGTGGCCATCAACATTCACCATCAAATAGGGCATCAAATATTTTTATTTATATTTTTGGGGGGATGGAGTGTGTGTCTGAGGTTTCTTTGTTAAGGGGGAGGAGTTGGTTAACCAAGCTAAGTATGATGGTAGAAATCTGAGTAATAGGCAGCAATCCAGGTCAATTTCTTCTGGTAGACAAGTCCTTTGGATATACTTCTGACCCGATAAAGCTGGGCTGTGATATGTAGTCTTCATTATGGAGGTCTCTTCAGTGTGTGGGCCAGATATCAGCCTCTAGTTCTGTATATGGTCATGTATTATTATGACATGTATACTTTCAACACCACACAGGTCATAACGGTCTTTGAGAGTCCTTGTACAGCTATATTTAATGAAAGTTCTTTATCAAAATCCTAGTTATAATGAGTCTGCTGCTGCACAGCTGGTAACATTGTCTGAAAACATGTTTTGTTTTAAATATGTAATATGTAAATGAGAATTCTGTTTCATATTAACCCAGATTTTATTCAATGAAGGCACCACAGAAATGCATGTTTGTAACTCTATTTCAGGTCTGTTACAAGGAGTTACTATAGAGGGGCTGCAGGTGCTTTGCTTGTCTATGATATAACCAGGTAAGAAAACCAGCAGCTCTTTTGCTCATAGACTGCTAGATCCAATTAATGCGTAATGGTTGCTCCCTAAGTACCTGATGCTCTAATCAAGATTGGGCAGGAAGAAAATTAATGTAAGAAATATTTGTGTTTCAGTGCATATTTAGGTTTTCAAACTTGCTTACATGAGATAATGTGAATGTCATAAATGTGAGCTGTCCTAAAGCGTTGCACTAATCTGTGGGGATCGGCCCCCCCAGTAGCTCATCTAATCATGGTGGACTCCATGCAGCCACTGGCTCAGCAAGCCTGGCCACAGAAACCAAGAGCAGACTTCAGCCACTCTTAACCAAAGCAGTGCACCCTTACTTGTGGAAACTGCTGATCAGTGTGCTGGGATAGGTCATCCTCTGGAAAATCTAGCTCTGCCTACACGTTACTGTACGACACTTAACTGTACGACAAAATTCTGTTCATCTCTGCATCTTTTAATATTTGACTATTATAGGCAGCCAATAAAACACCTTACCATTACACAGGTCTACATTTTTCCTGCCACCATGGGCTGATACTTGTCAAATGAGTTTCTTGTTGGTTAATGATGGTTTACGAGATTGTTGCTTGTTGTCCTGTGAGTGAAGGATTCTCTCAGCAGGCATTGAAATCTGTGTTCTGTGTTTAAGGTCAACTGGAGTCATCTGTCAGTCTTACTGCTGGAAAGCTTTCTCTCTGACCAGTGCTGCAGTGACTAATGGTGTGTGCAGGGTGGCTGCCTGCAGTGTAGGTCCTGACACCAATGTGAAAGTTCAGGCATCCACATTTACACAAGCCTCATAAATTCTTACAATCTCACCGGTAATTTAAGTATCAGTTGAATTCCAAGTGGAACAGTATCTCATTCTCTTTTTCCAAAATGTCATGCACAAAAGGTTGAAACTGGATTAGAGCTTAAAATTTTAGGTTCTCACGTTAACACAGTATTTTATAATTGTGTGTTTATATATCGTGATTGACTTAATTTTGCTTTTTAAAATCTTAAGCTTTTAAATAGTTTCATGAAGGAATTTGATACTCATCCCAGTTCATCACTGGCACATTGAGATGTGTAGGTGCCTTGCCTGACTACCAGCCGTTTGTTGTTTGCCACAAACACAGATTTGCCATATGAGTTTTAGTTCCGTGATCTGTTCACGAGAAATGAGTGTGTCCTAATAAAGGATGTAATTTCGTACACAGCCGGGAAACCTACAATGCACTTACTAATTGGTTGACGGATGCAAGAATGTTAGCAAGTCAAAATATTGTGATAATCCTATGTGGAAACAAAAAGGATCTTGATGCAGATCGTGAAGTTACTTTTTTAGAAGCATCCCGGTTTGCACAGGAAAATGGTAAGTTTTACAAAACCTTCATGCAGCATTCAAAGATGCCTAATACTTCAAATCACTTAAATTTTTGTGCAGTTAGGCTGTACTTTGTATCTTGACTACAGGAAGGAGTTCTGTCAGTACATGAGACCCAGATGGGCACTGCCTGCAGTGCAAACTGCATGCACAATTTAAGTCTCATTACTAGTGATTCTCCCAGTTGCAGCTGCTCCTTTAAGAATACCCTCTATGTGGAGATGTATTCCATAGAAAATGTATTACAACTTCAGGTATTGCCTTGCCTCCAAAGGGCTGAAGAGAAAATTAAGAACTTGATTTCCTATTTTTCAGTGTCTTACAGACTTTTTGGATAATAGACGAGGTTGTCTGGGGTGTGCTGCAGTTCAAAGCAATGAGTTTTACTTATGGAAAACTGAGTTTGGTGCAAGGCATGGATCCAGAGGACTGTTATCTGGTTTGTAGTATATAGAATTTCCAGTCTGAGGACACGTTTCTGTGTCAGTGAAAGCCAGTCTCAATCTGAGCTTCTGTGCTGCAGTTCTGCCATCAGCAAAGTCTTCTTTTGCTTTTATAAAGCAATTAAAGTTTTTTCTACCAACTCTTGCTACTGGCTTTGTTTTTGCATGTAACCTCTATTATACGAAAGTGAAACTGTTATATGAAAGGGAAACTATGAAATTTGGGTTCATGTGCCATTTTGCATGCACAGCCCAGGTTATTTGAATTCCAGTTTTCTAGCATTCATGTTTAAATTTCAGAGGATGTTTTTTGTGGTTTTGCTATCAAAAGTTAGTTTTTCTGGACCATGCTTTTTGACTGTAGATCTCTGTAAAAATATTTTTATTGCTCCTAGCTTTCATGCTTTGAATTACTATACCTGGTATTCCAGATTTGTTTTGAGGATTTTTTTTTTAATGTCAAATGCAGAGCTGATGTTCTTGGAAACAAGTGCTCTAACAGGGGAAAATGTTGAAGAGGCCTTTGTACAGTGTGCAAGGAAAATACTCAATAAAATTGAATCAGGTAAACTCAGCTTTATACTTATAAAATTTTTTATCTTATCTGAAAACTAATAAAAGTACACATGGAAATGTCACCAAGTCGTCTAATAGCATTAACCCAAAACTCCCCAAAATTTCATTGTGGTAAAATAACTGATTTGAATTTTAGCTGCTTCTCATATGTTTTAATAGGAATGGATGTCTAAGTGAGATCTGTCTATCCAAAAAGGGGTGATGGTGTGAATTGCGGGTGATGTTTACCTTAACAGTCAGATCTGAGCATAGATTCTGTGTTCTGTGGGTTGCTGCATCTCTACAAATACCAAGCCTGACATAGACAGTTTTTGTAGTCCAGAGTAAAAACCTAATATCAGGGCAGACATAACTTTTAATTCTGCTTCTCATATGTAGCAAGAAATACAATCAAGAGAATGTGAACAGTAATACTAAAAATTTCAGGGATGTTTCCTAGCAACTGTGTTTCTCTGAAGTGACCTTTCTGCCTCTCAGTTGAAATCATTTTTACTTTTGCAGATCTAGAAATATACCAGAAGCTTCTCAACACAAGTGGGCAGGTTTCTGTTGGAGACAGGCTCCTATGTGTTAGATGTCATTACAGCTAATTTGCATTCCAGTTTTCCTGTTTTCTAGCTGCTTGATATTTTCAAAGTTTTAAGTACTGGCCATATTGAAAAGTCTGTCTCAGATTCTAATTACATGTTTGAATGACAAACAACAAATTTTCAGATAAAAATAATGTGATATTTTCCTAGGAATTTTCTGATTACTGGATAAAATCAATGCTAAACAGCAGCTTTCATGATTGGTTTTTTAAGATTAAGTATTTTTAATCTTGCCCAGCCCACCATGCAGCCATAAAAACAGTTATAAAGGCGCAGGGTATGAAGTAGGCAGAAATGTATACCAGAAGTTGGGGAGGTTGATCATTTTCCCTGGGGCCAATTCTTTATGTAATCCTTCTATCAGATTGGTCCATTTTCGTTTGGCTTGGTATCTGCATTACCATTTTCTTTGCTTATGAGCCTCTGAAAGCAGGAAGTTTTTAACTGTGTTCACAGAAATAATTTTAAACCTTTCTTTTTTTCGACATAGTGCAAATGCATTTCTTGTTTGCAGCCTAACTCTGAGACAGATTGCTTTGTCATCATGATCAAGGGCATGTGGTTAAATTAGAGGAGAAAATTATTCAGGTTTGAAATTGCCCAAAAGTAGACAGAATTGAGATAATCTCTCCATAAATAGATCAGAATATAATTATGCATTTTTAAAATCTAATGTTATCAGTTAATTTGGAATATATTATTTGCACATGATCTATGTTCCTGTGACCATTTTGTTTCTCATCAGGAGAATTGGATCCAGAAAGAATGGGCTCAGGTATTCAGTATGGAGATGCTGCCTTGAGACAGCTGAGATCACCACGTAGAGCACAAGCACAAAGTGCTCAAGAATGTGGGTGTTAGAGAAACAAAACACAAAATCCCGAATACTTACTTTAGATACAGAAGGTAAGGTTACAATAATCTCAGGGTGATGGGCAAATTAGCATACTTCATAAATGTGCTGTTTTGAGTGCTTGGCTTTTTTGCAATCAGCCTGTAAATTTACAGAGAATCTGTTGAAATAATTCACAGTAGAATGGATTTGGGCTTTTATACTTTGTTTTTTCTTCTCTCATCTGCTCACTAAAGGGAGACTAGTGCTCTTCCTGAAGTATTTCTAGATCTTACCTTACTCTGAGTAATGCTGTGGAAAACATTTTAAAATTCTCTATTCCTGAAATGCGTTACAGGCCTAATAGCTACCTAATGCACTGTAGAGAGAGTGAATCAGTTCTGTTGTATTGAGAACATTAGCAGAAATGAGAATTCGCAAAATGTATGGTACAGTATCTTGTCCTGAGGTATTATAAAGTCTTTCCTGAAAATGTGAGGCTTAAACACTGAGACTCAAAAATTAAAGATAACACTAAATTTCAAACTTCCACAGACTTTTTTGCCACTAGCTAAAAGTAGGGGCAAAAATTATGAAGTTATTCTGATTCCTGCCTGCTATTAGCAGAAATGTAAACAAGAGAATAGTTGTATTTGCTGCTTAAGCAGTATTGTCATCTACAGTATTTTTTCTGGGGGTGTTGCATCCTAGGAAACAGGTGGGCAGTGTTCTAAAGTCTTCCAAAGATGTTCTTCAGAGAAAGTGAGGAACAGATTTTTCCTGTTAGTAGTTGTAGGGGAAGAGACATAAAAGTCACATAAACTCCTAAGAACAGCTCTGTGGTTAGTCTTTCTTATAAACAGTTGTCCTTAAGACACCTCTCAATATTCACTGGATTTTACATAACTCCTTGCAGTATGCAGTGGCTCTTAGGACAGTCCTTTCTCCCTGTGTAGCTAATTATTCTGATATAATTAATCCTTATTTCTCTAACACAAGAACAGTGATATCAAATTAAATAAGTACTGCAGGCATAGTTACTGCCTCACTTTTACTGTATTCATTCATCAGCTTGAGCAGTGCACACCAGCAGGTTTATAGAACATAAAATAAGGCAGCACATAATTCTGCATTCTCATATTTTCTTCTGTGTTATGGGAGCTTAGCTCCCAATTAAAGCTCAGAATTTTAAATAATAGATAGGAATCGTTGAATTGCTTTCCTCCTATAAAATGTCATTCTTTAACTAAGAGACTGCTAGAAAAGGGTTTTAATTTACTTCATCTTTGGTACGGCTCTACAGAAATGAATGTTTATTGATCTGATTTCAAAAGCTGAGTTTTCAGATTGATCAGATATGGGTAATTGATGGAGTTCTTGCGTATTTTACAGCTGTCCTTGCAAATGGTGTTTGAAGAAACAGAAAAGCTTGAAGGCTATGCAGTTTTTAAAAACATCTTTCCACTATCTACAAACAGAGCAGACCACTGCTGACAGAAAGGTGTCCGGTGGTGGGGGGCAGGAATGTGCACAACACACAGGTCTGTAAAGTGAACTTGATAGTTTGGTGGACAATATTAAGACTCCTACCTGTATGTAAATGTTTTCCATTACCTATTTTTGTTCTTTCACCTCTAGTTTAAAGCATTGCAATGTACTGTAAATAATGTAACAGTAAATTTACAAAGCATGGTATACTTACGTATGCTATTAGAATGTTGCACTATAAGCAGTTTAATATTTTATTTTTTTATCATATAAACAAATTTAACTGAGGTAGGCTTTGTCACGTTCGTTTGTTGCACAATAGTTTGTATTTACACCCTGAATTATAAAACCACTGGCAACTGTCAGTGAGAGGTTGTTGGTTTATTTTTTCCTACTCAGTTTGCCACATTCTAACAAACTGTTGACAGGATCGATTCTTAATGTGTGGTTATGACCCATACTTCTGTATTCTGATATGTCAAGAGGAAAATGAAAGTTAAAGCACAAGAGCAGCGGAAGAATGCTACACCAAGCTGTACCATCTTTCATGAAATTAGACTTGTGTTTATTCCCTTTGTCCTGACATTTTTGGTTCAAATGGATGCTTATCTGAAAAGTATGCACCTTAGGTTGTCTCTGAATTAAATTGAATTAAGCATGCTTCGTACTTGAAAGCCTGGGTTTAGGTTTTAAAAGGCTGTTGGGTCCAAAAACTTTCGTGTTATGTCACTCCATTCGTTGTATTTAGGATTGGATTTGTTACAGAACTGATAACAATTATTCTCAAGGGGTATTCTCTTCCTGGTAAGAGTATGAAGTGTTTTTGAAGCAACATAACTGCATTTTCAAGAACATCAGAGAACTCCAAAGAAACTTACCTGTCCTGATCCTCACTCAGTTAAGTTTGGCTTTCAGAACTGTAAATGCTTACCAAAAGCAAGTCCTCTGGAGCAAGAAGTTGGATGGAGCTGTCTCCTCCACCAGTCCAAAGAGCTGGTTACTAACTGGAGTAAGGTGTCTGCCGGAGCTGGGGAGGGTATTGGTTCTAAAACCCCAAACCAGTTCTGGAATGCTGAGAAAAGATGAGGTACTGAGTAGTCTGTTCCACCACCCACCATTCCACAACCCAATCAGGTTTCTTGGCACACTGACAAAAGGTGAATACTGACACAGCACAAGTAGAGCTAAAGGTTGCTGTCCTGTCACTGTCACAGTGGTGGAAGGGGTATTGGCTGTTGATCAAAACCGCTTTCCCTTATTACACTAGCAGTTGAAAGGAGCAGAGGACTGCTGCTTATATATAGAGAGTTCAGTGGTTTCACAGGGATTTTCTTCTACTTCTTTCTGTCCCTTTTACATACAAGACTGGCCTCTTTTGTACTTGGTTCTTAACGATCATTTTGGTCCAGTGTCTCTGGCTTAAAAAGCAGTAAGCAGTTTTATTCTTTCAGTAACTGGCTTAAGCTGTCCCCTTCCTGCCTGGAAGGAAAGAATAGTGTCATTTTAATGAGTTTGGACATGTTTTTACCATTTTTTAATGTATACTCTTACTGTATACACATTAACCCTGTTAATGTGCATGTTTTGTAGTATCTCAACCTTTTATGCTGCATATCTTGCTGACATTCTAAAAAGAAATTTTCTAAAACTGCAACTCCTTACAGAAATACTGTTGGAAGCAATAGCTCTCAGCAGTGCAAACTCTGTTGTTTACTATTGCTCCTCTGAGGGTCTTTTATTTCTAAAAATGAACATCATGCCAATATCAGCCCTGGAGTAGATTTCAAGCTTTAGCATTATATTTGACACAGCAAACCAAACTTAGCTCACCTGAACAGTAAGTGATAAATAGGTTATGTATGTTTTTAGGGTAAAAGTCCTACTTTACCAAAGCAAGATGGCTGGGAGTTTTACATGAAATACCACCAGGTTCCTATATCTGAGGTTTCATTGGATGTGGAGCTTTAGCTGTTCAGCCCATTAAGAGATTTAAATGTCTTATTAAAGCCTGTGTCTTGCCTTTTAATGAGTCTGTTGGCCTACACTATTTCATTTAATGCTTGTATCTAGCACCAAATAAAGAATCTTCCTTGATTTTCTAGGTGTCTTACACAGAATTCTATTTACTTGTACAAGCTTTATCTGTTAAGTGAAGTCAATAACATGACTATAGGCAACTCATAGAATTTACAGTTGCCCTATTTTATCCCTTCGTTGTATTCAGCTAGGTCTGGTGTATGGCTCAAGAGTTCCCTGAAGTCCTATAAAAACTGAATGCCGTAGAAAAACCTGATTAATCTGTGCAACTCATTTCCATTTTATTTTATATGCTGAAAGAATTAACACTATAAATATCTCAAGAAATATACTGTAAATCTGCAGAATAGAAATAGTCTCATGCATTTACTGTAGAACCCATGACATACAGAACGTCAGTGTAGCCAGCTGTTAATAGCTGTATTTTCCCTATATGTTCTTTGTGATACAACTTCCTGGTTTTTCTCTGTTATCCTTTTCCCTCCAAAGTTCTAAATTTATATCCTCATAGGCATAGCATTGCAGACAGCTATTATAGCTGGGTTTTTTTCTTATTACAATAGGGGAAAAAAGGGTGATTCAAGTTGGGAAAGGATGTTAAGAATCTCTGGGAGAGTTGCAGGAGGAACAAGGGAGTGGAATGGTAACTCTAATCTAACTTCATACCCCACTTTAGTAATTACAAAAGCCTGTCACTTTCATTCCAGGAGAGAATATCTGGGACAAGCAGAAGCCACAGTTTGCATGGAGGGACTAAAGTGCCCTGTAAGGGAAAAAAAAAATCTGAGACCCCCAAAAAGCACAGTACAAGCAGTCCAGGCACTTTGTGTCACTCATTTTATTCACATATACAAGTTGACACTACACTATTTATTATTGACAATACAGAAGCATTAAAAACAAATACTGTTTAAAAACTTTAAAAAACACATATTGCTTCAAGCTTAGATGGTATTTCCCTATTTTTTTTAAAGTGAATTCAGTGCTAACAACAGCTGAGGCAGCTTTCCATTCATTTGTACCCCTAATTTCATGGGGCCACTGTCAAGGTGTTGAGTTAGGCTCCATTTATGGCTTTGCTGCTGAGTGTACTAACTGAGCTGGAAAAGAAACCGGAACATCCAGGTTACCACACTTTAGGCCCTCAGATTGCTAGCATTTGGTCCCTATCACAGTAAAAAAAAAAAAAGTCAGAGAGGCCTTTATAGTTCAGTGGCACTACATTATACCCTAAAAAATGAGAACAGATACACTTCCCTGTGTGTTAAAAATTCAATTTAAATGTGTATGTGCTACCTGGATAAAATTCTTACCAGAAATTCAGGTCTGTCCCTCAGTTGTGTTAAGGTTGGCTCTAAGTTTAGCTATCACCTTGACTATCTCAGCTTCCTGTGAAAAAGTCTGTATTTCATAGTTGCAAAGATGTGACAGCAGTGACTGAACAGGCATGCTACTGTATCTTACAGGACATTCTTATGCAGTTTTCATGGTAACATTTCACACTGTAAACACTAGTCTTCACAACACTATAGTTAAATTGCAGCATTACACATTGTAAAATTCTTGCTTCACTTAGCTAAGTACTTCCAGAAACAAAGGAATAAACAGTAATTTTAATGAAGATTTTGGACAATTGAGTATTTACTGTGTTCTTACCAAAACATTTTACTTCCAAAACAGGAGTGAGAAGTGTTCACCACTTGGCTAAATTCAAGAGTCCATGCAAGACAAAGTTCAGAAATTCCTTAAGTGATAGGGAGACATTCACTAGGTTTCTCTACTTTTTAGTGAGTCCAATTTGAAGCAAAACGGCCACCTCCTGAAGGAATCTATGGAATACATTTAAAGCTTTTACATCTGAAAAGTTCTGCTTTGCAATTCAAGTAGCTTTTCACTTGTTAACATCAAAACATCAGCAGTTTTCCAGACCAAATACTTTGCACATAGAGCTTGCAGTGATCAGAGCTATATTATTTAATATAGTCTAAGCAAAATAGTAGCTTTTTAGTCAAGTAATGCCCAAATGCAGGAAGGCTACCTGATTTGCAGAATATTTTACCCCTCACTTCAGGCATTGTATTACTTAAACCGAGATAGTACCAGCATAGCACCCAGGATTGTTTTAGCTAGAGACCATTTGAAAAAGCACGACGACTCACGAGACCTTACTTGTGTCTCTGCTGTCTTCTAGTAAATGGTCTTTGTGGGGAACAGCTCTTGACCAGACAAGGATTAGAATCAGATGATTTCCTCAGTATACAGCAGCCCTGATGCTGTTGAGAAATCTCATGCTCTGTTGAACACCTGATCAGGCCTGTTGGAGATGTTTTAAGTTTGGTTCCCAGTATCCAAGGCAGAAGACACTTAAGCCTCCTATAATTATTGAAAACACCAACTCCTAGTGGGAGATACATCCTATCCACACATGGGTGCTTAAGGCAGGCACATAGTCATCATCCTGGCTCCTCTGTTCCTTGTGGGAAGAGAACTGTAGAAGCTGTCTTTGAAAGCGTGGCAAGATGAGTCCTGCCCTACACAATCAAGGAAACTGTTGAACGTGACAAAATGCACTGAGGGCACAATCCATCTGCTGTAGTTACATAAAGCCTACAAAGTCTGTGGGCAGCAGGAACAGGCAAGTTTTTACTGAATAAGGCTGTTAAACACTACTGAGTTGGTGCTTCGACGCTGTTGTGACTTCTGGAACTGAAACAGCATCAGACGCAAACTAAGCATATTTACAGCAGCTATTTAAAGAGGGAAAACACAGCATAAAAGGAAATTAAAAGAATCTCAAATGGAATAAAGGCATCCTCTGGAATAGTTTTCCCCAGTTTTGGGCACTGTTCTAAAGTTTCAGGAAGTTCTAGACTGTGGTTTACATAGCAGTTGAAGTACAGGGATTTTGCTGTGTATAAAACATTCTTAATCATAGTGTGCATTCCTAGACTTAAAAGCTGTAAGATCTTAAATAGGTAGCCTTCAACAAGAGTCACCTGTATTTTTATAGCTTTATGCTTAAAAGGCAGGTAAAAAAAATCAGATTACAATTTCACGGATTCTAGGACATTTTAGTAAAATGGAAGCTGTGAGTAATGAAACCTTTAGTGATGTGATGGATTTGACACTAGGAGGCAGCAGTGCTTGGACCCTTTGCACAATTACTTTCTTCAAGAACACAATCAGACTGTTCACTGAGCGTGTGTACTCTGTGTTGCAATCGTAATTCTAGAGTCCTCTAGAGTTACTCACTGAGACTATAGAATGAAACTAAAATTAGTGCAGGTTTCTGCTGCAGGTGTGCAAGTATGCTTCCTGTGGGAAAGTGTCCAGCCTATAAAACACAAGCTTCAAAACAATTAAACCAAGATAACCAACATATGTAACTAACACACAACACATCTGAACAAAACTTTGGCGCTCACGACTACAGCAATAATCTGCCTAAAGCATAGTTAGCAAACTGATAAAAAGATAATTTACAGTCACCTGAGGGAAACAAAACCACCAAGGATATCACAATGACTGTCTCACTATGTAGAAGTAGGACCTACAAAACAAGTGTTCAAACTTCATTGTATGTTGTTTTCTAAAGGATACACCCCTCCTTCTTTCCCTAGCCCTTACCCCCTCCCCATCCCCCTGTAAGTGAGGGGTTCTGCATCAATTTTGAGAGGCAGAAAGCTTCTCAGGACTTTGTCTACAAGTTTTATCAGCACAGTTTTCAAGTTTAAACCCTTTAACAATATACCTGTACAATATCTCCAAGCAGAATGCGTATTTCACTCTAACCCCCACGGAGCATAATAGATACTCTGAAGCGTTAAAAATAGACCTCACCAGAAAGGAGCCAGCCCTCTCCTTCAATAAATGCATTTACATGATTAAGTACAGACTAAGTGTGACCACAAGTTTAGTACAGTTGTACAAGTCTATATTGGTAGAACAAGTAACTGCTTATTGAGCGGCAGCTAGCAGATAGTGATTGTCTACATTAGTTATTTGGTACAACAGGAACAGCTACAGCAGAACAATCCTATAGCTGCTTCTTGCCCTGAAAATGAGTATTTATTCAAATGACCTTAGAAACAGTGATAAAAGTTAACATCAGCAGATTCACTAATCAAACAAGGTTGGTTTTTGTTTTGGGGGGACGGGGCGTTTGTTGTTTTTTAAGTTTCTGTATGCAGACCATACTTGGTATTTGCCTGCCTAAAGCATCTACATTTATTAGTGCTAATTACCAGACACACTGGCTTCCCGTTGCCTGTCTTCATATACTTATTTTGGTAAGAGTGTTTTATCAAATAGTATTATAAATACCAAGGCACCTCCATCACTCCTTTGAAGTCTTTCCCCATCACCATCTCCCCATGACTGCAGTAAAAATAAGGGAAAACAGATTATTTGTAACCATGATCAAAAAAAGTGTTTGCTTTGACACCCTGTATGCTAAGGTTCCCCCTCCCATCCTTAAAACAAACTAACTGAAGCATTAGAAAAATTCCCAAAAGGGGAATTGTTTAAAAGTTTGGGTAGTTATATTTAAAAGCCTCTTCAAATGTTATGGCTCCAAGGATACACCCCACTGTGAGGTAGGTAGCCAAGATAAAAACATTGTAACAAATATTTTAACAGCTGGAAACTCCCTATAAAAACCTTGCATAAGTAGTTTGGTTCCTTGCACCAGAGTTCTGATATGCGTAACTCCTTCTGAGGATGCCTAAGGGAATCCAGGTTCAGAGAGCTCTTGCTGAGTAGCATCTCATGTACTCTGTCATCCAAGGGTTGTCTGCCGGGGAGGGCTTTGTTCGCCAAGTGTTTTCTGCCTCTGCTGACTTCACTCGCCTCTGAGAAAGCTTCCTTTTCTCCACTTGTCTCCTGTTCTTTGCTCGTAGAGCAGATTCATGAATCTAAAAGACCAGAGTTGTGTTACAGAAGGAAGACAGCCTAGGAACCCCTCAGGAATGACAAGGATTGCTTTTTCTTTGTCCCAGTCCCCATCCTGAAGGAGCACGGATTGTGAGTGAGGTTATATTTTCTTTTGTAATGTGTACTGCTAACTGAAGCACAGATTTCTTTTTCCCCATGAAAAGTGCTTCCAATTCTGTTTTGCATTCTTTCACATTTCAATCTATTAAATTATTCCAAAAATATTGAATGTTTCATAGTCTTACTCAGATGTTTTCTAAAACCTTTGATTCTCTATCATTTAAAATCTGAAACACCCCTCAGTATGCCCAAGCATCCCTTAAAACCTAAGCCGTATTAGTGAGACCAAACCCTAGAGATTCTTTACTAGAGACTAAATATTTAATTTTGAACAATCTGCTGAACACACAGTTACATACATTTTTATATTAATAAATTATCATATTTCCAGGAAAAAAAAGTAATCTGAAGAGCCAGTTTCTATGTTTGCTTGCTTCTGTCTGCAGATTGAAGACTCTTGTCTCCCATTTCAAGTAGGGGAAAGTAACACCTTTCAGACACTCAAGAAAAAGTAACCTCAGCAGGCAGTAAGTAGTCAGTTCATATGTAAAGAAACATCCTTAGTGACAAAACACTACATAATTCGGAGTGTTTCAGAAATGTTCTGCCCGTACAGTCTGAACACAAGACCCAAGTTGAGGTCTTCCATTACTGTTTCTAGCATAAGAAATGTTAGAATTCTAAGCTAAAGTATAAATATATCTGCTCAAGTCAGGCTTCAGCCTCTTCTAGGCTTCAACATAAAGCAACAGTCAACTATTTTGAGCACTGACCAAAGCTTATCAATTCAGCAGTAGTGTCCATTATGAGGAAAGGCAGCTTCTTTCCAAAGCTGCAAGGCCCAAGTTCCTCATTTTCTCAAAGGGCTGAGCTGTCCAGGAAGGAAAAGACTGTGCTTCAAACCCCTTCCAAAACAGCCCATCAAAGGCTGGCTCTGTGTTGCACATCATGACCACCCACAACCTCAGTCCTCAGGTATCTTGTGTCATAGATTCAGACTCTACATTGAATGTAAGATAAGGACAAGACACTGGGAGGGATACATTAATGATTATGTTTTGCCAGCCTGGGAGAGTTAGAGAGAAGGAAGAAATGGGATCTGTTGTAACACTCCCTTGCTGTTTCTAAGCCAGGAAACAGAGCCCCAGTACAGCAGAATCCTGGTACTGTCCATGACCAAATGAATTTAATTTGTGCTATTTTTGTAATATTTACACCAGCCCTGTAATCCATCAACCATCTGATAGACCATTCTGCTGCAAGCAACATTTCCTACTGGCAACGCACCAAAACAGGCTGCTAGACAAGACATTTTAGCGGAAAAGCATTTGTACCATCTCAGTGAGGCTCCCAGTCTAGAAAGTACCCCAGCAAAAGTCACTCTTTCACAGCACAAGCGCTACCCCAGTGTTTATATACCTGCCTGCAATGGGGTGCCTGGTGCTAACTGCCTGCTTTTCTCTTGTTTTCATGATGTTCAGGATGCAGAAATACATTTATAACACCTGGCTTTGCTGGTAACACTGTAACAGCCAGAAACACAGCAGCCAGGTTTTAATTAGAATTTGCAAGTATTAGTCAAACTTGGGAAGTTTCCAAACCAGCTAACAGCAAAGAGCTCTTTTATTTGAACATCTGAAGACTCTTCAGGTTTTTTGCTAAAATTTACAGCTAGAATCTCCATGCATTCAAATAAAGGCACCTCTGAGTTTTACCTGTATATTAAGACATATCCAGGCACTGTGTAGTCACTGCCTTTTAATGAAACAGAAGCTTTTACTTACTTCATTCACTGAAGCAGAAGCACAGACATTGTGAGTTTTCTGGCTTCCAGTATCCGTTTGTCTTTCTCCCCATCCATACAGGGCAAATGGATGTTTATTCTCCTTTGGTGCATCTGTCCTTTGGGGACTTTTGGCTGATTTTCGATCATTACGACTGGACAAGGCACTTCGACTTGGACGTCGTCCTGTACGGCTGGTTTTGTCTGCTTCCTTTACAGAAGTCTGTTCTACAGTTTTCTCTTGCTCTTCCTTCTCCTGCTTTTCTTGATCTTCTTTTTCTTTCTCTTTTTCTTTCTCTAAAGAAAAAAAAAAAGTTAAGCTTTAAGCTCCCAATGACAACATATTAATGTCTGATTTGCACAATCTCTCAATACATCATTGAAGCTGTGCTTTTTTTAGAAATGCAAGAAGTCATTACTTCCTTAGCAACAGACCTGTACCTTTCTTAAAGGTCTTCATTCTTCCTTTAGTGACTACAATACAGCTTTTACATACTTAAAAATGCATTTCACTGGTGAAGTTACAGATAACCAACAGCTCCAGGCAGAATCTAAAGACTGTTTCCAGTGATCTTCTGTCTTCACTACTTTATCCTTCCATCTCACAGACAACAAACAGATGGCCTGCTGAATGCCACACAGAGGCTTCTAGCCAGGCAGAGATGAAGTCTGATAAGAGTATGTGCAATATTAAATCCCTCATATTATCAGCTTCCCCTGCAAAAAATGATTTACTTTCAAGCTCCCTGTTTATACATATATCTCTTATTACGGTTTTCTGTTTATGGCAAAGAAGAGAGTATGAAGCAGAAACCTACAAAATGGTAGACATCACCCTTGCTACCTGTTCAGTGAATGATGTTGTACATTTAAAATACCTCAGTCTACAGGTATTAATCTCCAAGGCTCATTTCTCCCACACATTTAAGCCTGCCATAACAAGGGGCCAGCAACTGTCCTCCAGGCACTGGGAATGAGAGTAGGGTTTGTGAGGGAGAATAAGGGCTGAATAACTGCAGTTTTAGATCACTGCTGAAGGCTGAGTCAGCATTATATAAAATATTAATTAATAAAACCACAGAGAAACAACTGTTCCATAAGATCCAATCTTCTTGCACTACAGTGCTAAGGAAGAACTAGCTTTCCTTTCTTTGTGGCAGCAGTGAAGCCACACCTTGAATCCTGTGTTCAGTTCTGGGGCCCTCCCTAGAAGAAAGACACTGAGGTGCTGGAGTGTGTCCAGAGAAGGGCAACAGAGCTGGGGAAGGGTCTGGAGCACAAGTGCTGTGAGGAGTGGCTGAGGGAGCTGGGGGTGTTTAGCCTGGAGGAGAGGAGACCTTACCACTCTCTGCCTGAAAGGAGGCTGTAGCCAGATGGGGGAGATGGGGGTCAATGTCTTCCCCCAGGTAAGAAGTGACAGGACAACAGGAAATGGCCTCAGGTTGCATCAGGGGAAGTTTACATTAGATATGAAGAAAAATATCTTCACCAACAGTGAGGTCAGGCAAAGGAACAGAGTGCCCAGGGAAGTGGTTGAGTCCCCATGGGTGGAGGTATTTAAAGGTGTAGATTAATCACTTTGGGGCATAGTTTAATAGTGAATTTGGCAGTGCTGGTTTAATGGTTGGATTCAATTTGTAAAGTCTTTTCCAACCTAAACAATTCCATTACTCTATAATGAGCAAGGTAATCATATATGTTGCTTACCATACATTAAGTGAAATATGACTTTGGAAAAAAAGTAAATACAAAGAGCCCTGTTTTCATTCTCCATCCTGCAAATCTTCAGCAGTAGGGTTAGGAGTAGTGTGGACAAACTGAAAGTGTATGCTAGATGTTGAACACGGCTCCTAAATGTTGTGGGCAGGCACAAGCAGACATTGTGATCTGACATCTCCGTGACTTTTAGGCCAACCCTGCCTTCTATGCATAAGGCAACTAAAGCCTTTTATTCACCTAAGAGCACAGGAGTAACCAATTCCCTTCAAATCTCCAAATTTTATCATTAGATGCTGTCTTCTGCTGGACACAAACAGATCACTCAAAATCTGCTGATATAAACACACCAAACTTGCAAGTTCTCTACCACACCTTCTATTTCTGCTTCTGGTAGGGACCAGCTCCAAGCCACCTCTGTTCCAAGTCTCAGCGCTTTCAGTCCTCACCAGCACACATTGGTCTGGACAGAAAAAATTCCTCCACTGCCAAAGGGAGCTCACCTGGCTTCGGGCTAGCTTACATACTGACAGGTTGACCATGGACAACTAGTGCAATTTTTTCCCAAGTGTCTTCATCATTAAAAGCAGACAGGTTTGCCAATCCTGTGACAAAACAGCAACTATTCCTGCTAATTGCTATAGTTTCAAGCATGTACATGCCCAATCTGATGCTGCTTTAATTTCAATCTTGCATCCATCCTGTTCTGATGAAATAGAAGTTACCAGCCTGGCACACTGGTTAAGCATCCAGTTACTCTTGCACACACTTCACACTTGCAGGGTAAAGATATCAGGGCTTGTTCCATGCCCCAGAATTGCCCTAAGGCAATCCTTATGCTCTCCTGCTAGCTGTTAGCCTTGCCAGCACAGAGGCCCTGGCGCTGGGCACTGTTCAGGCTTGCCTACACCCATCTTCCAAGCTCTGCAGCTGAAGCATTCAGCTACACGTGATACTGCAGTACAGCTGAGTGTTTGGTGAAGAGTGGCCAGCAATGTTAAAGTATTTAGACCTGTATTTGTCAAGAATTCAGTTGAATGGCCCCACAAAAAAACAAAAACCCAAACAAAGCCAAAGTAGTGGCATATTGAAAGCAAAAATGGCTAGAGGAATTTTACAAACCTAAATATTAGCTGGACATAGTTTCAGTTTTTATAGCCAAGGCCAGATAAAAGACAGCAGCAGTGACCTCAGTGTGGTATTAGACTTGCTTTGCAGTGTCCTGGGCTCTGGGACACACAGCTTCACCTCCAAAACAAGGCAGCTCATTCATCTTGGCTGCAAACAGGTAGCACAGAGCTATCCTCTTACAAAATATTATCTGAGCATCTCCCTACACAGCCACTCCAAAGGAGGGACTGCCTAGGTCCATTATCGGAAGGAAGCACTGTTTTGAGAAAATGAAACACTGAAAGGGAACATATTGCTGCCAATTCTGCAGGAAGAGCACTTTCATTTTGGAAAGCTGCTCCATCCTCCATTCAAGGGAAAATGGCATCTTCCTGCTCTGCAAAGGAGGATGGAGCAACACTGACTTCATTTACAGCAGAAGTGGCATTTAGAGACTTAAAAATACAGGAAAGTGGGGGCTCTGCAACTACATGGATAGTTTAGCTTTAAAAAACAAGGCAACAGCCATGCCTGGGGATGCTGCTCACTAGGATGTAGCTCCAGCTGGTCGAGAAATGATTGAGCCAGCTTGTCCCAAAATAGCAATGCAAGCATATGGGTAAATGGCACGCAGAGTCCTGTGCACAGCCTTACAGTAAATGCTGCATGCCAGAGTGTACTGTACCACTCATGAGCACCTGCTATTGGAGCAGGTATTCCCATGAACTCACTCCTACTGTGCATTTACACAGAACTCAGTTGGTGAAGGCACAAGATCTCTAACAATTATTTAAGCCTTTTATTTAAAACTGCTGTTTATATCCAAGCCATTTTTTTTTAGGCAACATTTTCACAGGAAGTCAGAAAAGCAGCAGTTGACAGCAGAGCTTAGACTCAGCTGCTCAGGGAGTCCAGGCACCAGCAAAACCTACCCATCTTCTCCTTCCCATGCAGAGCTCCAGCACGCACAGGAAACTCAGAACTGACTGGCTTGCAGCATTACAGGGATTAGACAGGAGAGAGGGAAAGCTAGAAACGTTTAAAACTGCATCATGGATGTTAAGCAGAGCACACTGGATGGACAGGAGGGGATTAAGTGCTTAACAGGCAGAACAAGTCTGTCAGGCCCACCCAACACGGCTGTTGAAAGCTCCTGCCCAGAAGAGGTCACTTAAACCCTGCTGCATCGCCCCGCTTGCATAACAGCTCTGCTCCTGGCTCAAGGGGAAAGAGCTCCAGCAGAGCTGCTCTCTCTCACAACACCGCACGTCCCAGGGGACAGACAAGACCCCCATTTCGAAGGCCCTGCTGACTTACTAGAAGTATTTACAGCGTTCTGATTAGACCCACAGGCCAGGGCATAGGGGTCAGCAGTATTATCTCTGTGTAGAGATGTTGGCTCTGTACAGCACCACCTCAGCATCAGGAGAAGCGCTTTGTGCTTGAATTGCTGCGGGCAGAACTGGAAGTTTCCTGCTTTCCTACCAACGCCTCCCCAAATGTGGCAGGTCTCCCACAGCTCTTGAAGGGGCTATATAATCAGTTGTGGGTATACAAAATACAAAATACAGCTGGGTAGAAAGTAAGTTACTACAGATGAAACAGATTGCAACATCATTGCAAGAAGGCAATATGGGAGCTGGCAGCCACACAGCAGTTCAGAGTTGATAAGATTTGAACAAGATTCATCTGCAGCAGAGTTTGGAAAGTAATTACTGGATTGGCTTGATAGCAAAGCTTGTTTCCAAAGAAAAAATAAATTGGAGCAACTTTAAATAAAAATACTATAAACCCCTGAATTGACACCCTTGTCTTCTTCCCCGACCACAAGCTGCTCCTTCCCATATCCATGGGCCAGCAAACACACCTCCAACATGATGACAGACAAGATCAGGGAACAAGTTTGAAATTGGATCCTCTGTTTCGTTCTGCTAATCCAGATCAGTCACTTTTCAAATACTGTTGGGGCAACTCCTTTGATGGCAGCTTGTCACTACTGTCACTTAAGACCACTGCACAAAAATACTGAAGGCGAGATGGCAATAAGGATTGAAAGATGCCTTAATCCTGCGTGTGTGTGGGCAGCAGTGTCATTTCACAAGCAACAAGTCTGACAGCAGCACTGCTGCCAAGAGCTTCTCTCTTCTACTTACCAGCCCACTGGCTTCTGTTGACAGCTTTGAGGATGTGTCTACACCGTAACTACACCAGTTGATTTAGGTCAAGATTTTGCTGGATTATGTTTAAAGCACATCTGTGCCTGGGCATGTTCCACAGAACAACCCCACAAACAGCTGCTGGAAGTGGGAGGGCAGAAGGAATTAACCCAAAGCTGCCTCTGAGCACACCTTAGCATCACTCAGCCATAACTTCAGTGCAAGACACGGTGACAAAGCACCTTTGTCCCATGTGCTATCCCAGGGGTTCACTTTGGTAGTGCTTTAGACCAACACCATTGAGCCTTACAGCCCAAGCTGCCTATATCCACTTCCTCCACACACACAGGCTCATCTCAATGAGAGAAAGAAGAAATCAGGGCCACACATGCCATTATGAATTGTATTGACCTCAGATATTTAACCACATTAGTGCTGGCCAACCATACTTGGCAGCAAGCATTGTCAGTACCACTCAGGCAGAAATCAGATTCCCCACAAAACAGCAGGAAGCAGCAGTAGCCAGGTAACAGCTAGGAAGCTCCAGCATGTGGGTGGATGTCAGATTCAGAAGACAAAAGATGTCATCAACACCAGCACACTCTGCTACCCCCACAGCACTTCAGTGTAATTAAGTTCTTTCAGAGAGAGGAAAAAAAAAAAGAAGAAAAAAAAAAAAGACAGCTTAATAGTAGAAGCTTCAGAGTGGTAGTTTCTATGTTATCTCTTCCACATGCTTTAATTAGCAAGCCACTAAGCAGGAGAAAAATATATCCTTCTAATTGTCCAATACTGAATCAGTCACTTGCTTATATTTTAGTATGTAGATTAAGATACCATATATATCCACTAAATCCAGCTGCCTAAGAAGAGTTGTTTTCAGTTCTTTTCCTAAGGAATTAGCAAAGCTCTTAAATACCTACAGAATTTAAAAAATGTTTATCCTAAGCCATTTGGCAAAAGAGTGAATGTGAAGTACAGATTTTTCTCCCACTATAAGTATAAAACAGCAGGGACCTAGCAGAACATGAGGTATTCCCTTCCAGCATCCATGGCAAAGTTGCATCAATTACAGAAGCACAACTGCCCAAAACCCTTCAGCCTGGCAGGCCACTGTTGCTCCACAGCCCTTTTGCCACTGATACAACACAGACGACACAACCATGCACACACTGGGTGGCCACACGCGCTATCACTGACCACGGAAAATGCCTGCACAGCTAGCAAGCTTTTATCCCCTGCCAAATCCCGATCAGAATCAGGCTACCAGGTAAGTCCAGATGGATCTTTCCCTAGAGAGGAGTCAGGGAGGGAATCAGGGAGCAGGCTAAAGAGTGACCAGAGCACGCTGACCAGCAGTCTCTAGCCTTGGCAGCTGCCAGTGCCATTAGACTGCAGCAGGCTTACATGCTCTATCCACAGGCTCAACAAGAAGAATGAAAAGAAGTTTGGATCCCTACCACAACTCTCCCAGGTCCATACATATTCAAAGTTGGGAATGCCAAGTTCTGAGTCCAGCTTCGACAGCTTCCATCTCCTCTTAATAAAAGTCAAACTTTAGATAGCATTGACTTCTCCCATGCAACCACTCCCTGATCTTTTGCAATTCCTTAGTACTTCTTCTCACTGAGATACTACGTACTCCTTCCACACCTACTCCCAGTCTAACTTCCTCAAGGCCTGGTTGAGGAAAGCAAGATGAGGCCCAGTAACACTTTGTGACATCCTGGTGAGCTAGGGGTGGGCTTCCATCCCTGCACAGCTGCTGTGGTTTAACCTCAGCCAGCAACTAAGTATCACATAGTAACACACTCCCACCCTCTGCGGTGGGATGGGAGCAAGAATCAGAACGAAAAACTCATGGGTTGAGATAAGGACATCTCAACAACTGAAATAAAGTAAAATGTAATAATAGTAATGAAAAGGGAAGAATAAAACCCAAGAGAAACCAGTGATGCACAGTGCATGGCTCCTGGGCAACTCCCACACAGTTTATTTACTGGGCATGATTTTCTGTGGTATGGAGTATCCTTTTGGCCAGTTTGGGTCAGCTCTCCTGGCTGTGCTCCCTCCCAGCTCCAGGTGCACCTGCTCCCTGGCGCAGCATGGGAAACTGAAAAGTCCTTGATTTAGGATAAGTACTACTGAGCAACTTCTAAAAAAATCAGTGTGTTATCAACATTATTCTCATGCTGAATCCAACACACAACACTGTACCAGCTACTAGGCATAAAATTATCCCAGCTGAAATCAGCAACAGCTTTGGGGAGGTGGGGTGTACTACCCCAGCAGCTGTGGGCACCCCCACATGAGGCCTGGGTACCACAGGCCCACCCAGCTTACTGCAGAGGCCCTCATCACTAACATGCTCTGAAACACCAAGCCTCTTGAACAGATGATAGCATGGCTAAAGCTTTTGTGTAATATGGTATTCTTAAGGTCAATGAATGCAGTTTAGTCTGGAACATCAGAATCCAGATCATTCTGGAAAGCCCAGGCCCCAAAGGACATTGAATCAGATAAGTTTCCCCACTCCAAACACATCTAACTCCAGGGAAGAAACAAAACAAAAACCCCAACAAACAGGCAGCATGAGGCTTAACTGAACAATTCTCAAGGATTTTCCCTGATACTGTACAACAGACAGACAGCTGATTCGAAAGACCAATCAATTTCAAAACACCAATCAATGGCTGCCAGATACAGTATTCTCTTATTGCAAATAAAAAACAATATGTTATGGGATTAAAAAATACCAGCCTGGGAAGCCTGACAGTGTTATTAACTGCCTAACCACTCTGTGTAGTTAGATGTTGAGACATCAAAAGGCAATTACTCTATGCTAGAAGAGAACAAAATGTTATCAGCTCTGCACCTGTTCAGACTATAAAGTTGCCCTGCGCTCAGCTGCGAACACAAGATCAAACCTAAGGTGGCATTAAGAACCGAGTGTTCAGCCGAGACAGATTACATGTGCAGACCCAGGAAAGCAATTGCCTTAAGTACAGCCACTGGCATACAGTCCAACTTGCCGCTGCTTTTGCCGGAGAACCTACTTATATAATTGCAGAGATGCTCGGCTCCCATGGCAACAGTTTACATAAGTGGCTGTGACTCAGGATGAGAGTTACCATCACTTGGCTCTTTAAAGAGACACCTCCGATGCCGCAGCTATGGCTTCAGCGCAGGCCTAGCCAGGATCAGGCTGGCGGCAGCGGGGCCCGGCTGATGAGCCGCTCCACCCCCGGGCCATGTCCTGGCGGGGGTAAGACGGGCCAGGCTGCTGCCGGGTGCCCCCGCACGGTGACCCCGCCGGGCCCGGGCACCCCCGGGATCGGGGATCGGCCCCCGAGCCGTGGCAGGGCGGCCCTGGCAGAGCCATCCCCGCCGAGCCCCGCGGAGAAACGCAAGGCAGCACGGTCCCGCCGGGGGCAGCGGGGCTCGGGCCGCACCGGACACGCGTGTCCCACCCGCCCCCGCCGCGCTCCCTACCGGGGCTGGCCCGTCCCGCCTCGCTCGGCGCTGCCGCTCCCGCCGCCTCCTTCTCCTGCGCGGCCGCNCGGCGAAGGGGACCCGGCGGTGCTGCCGCCGCCGCTGCCGCTGTCCTGCTCCCAGCCGTCCCAGAGCCAGGGCCGGTGCGCCTGCTCCAGCAGCCGGCGGCTGAGGCGGTAGTGCAGCAGCTCCAGGTAGCAGGCGCCGCACGATTCCCACTTGGGCTCCTTGAAGCGCTTCATGTACTCCGTCTTGACGCGCCGCGCCGGCACCACCATGGCGGAGCCGGGAGCGGGAGCCGGGAGCAGCAGCCGGGAGCAGGAGCCGGGATCCGCCGGCCGAGCCCGCCCCCTCCCGCTGCTACGTTTAAATCCAAACAGCGGCGTCCGGGCCCGCCCCCGCCCGCCCCGCGTGGGGAGGGATGCCTGGAGCGGGGGGACAGCGGCGTGAGGCGCGGCCAACGCGATGGGATAGAATGAAAATTAAATTAAATTAGATGTAAAATAAAATAAACTGTGAACACACCGGAGCACCTCAGCCCTGGGCCCAGCAGTAGGGGTGCGGGCCCCGGGGGATGCCCGCACGCAGTGAGGCTCCGGGAAAGCCGCCCCGCGGCCGGGCTGAGGGGCAGCCTGGTGCTGCCAGCGCCTGCCGGGGCACACTGAAACCCAGCGGTGCCGTGCAGTGCGACAGAACCCATGCGGCAGCAGCAGCGCCTTCCGTGTGCGGCAGCCCGGGCCGGGGCTCACCGCCGGGAGCTGCTGCCTTCCGTTCCGCGTCTGTGAGACCGCAAGGATGGGCAGCAGCCGGGGCCGGCCGGAGGGACTCGGAAGCCTCTGCAGCTACAGGAACCTCTCTCCCTTTTGCACTAATCTGCTTTAAAAACCGGTCTCTAGTGAGCGCCAGAACAGGATTCGCCTAATCCAGCCCTGCGCTGAGCGGCCGCCGTCGCTTGGGATAGGAAGCGCTTTAGAAACAAATGCAGAAAGTGAGACGGCCTCTGCAGCAGCCCTTCGCCCTCCTGCCTGCCCCACATGGACACGCACCCTCGGCTCCTCAGCGATTTCTAGATATTTCCTTCACTCACACACCGTATTTAGGGCATCGCAGCGAAGCGCGTCCCTGTGGGACACGATTGTCCTTGGAAAGGGTTGCTGCAGAGCCTTTGCCACAGCATCGCGCACACTTCACAGCCCCGCTCTGGGAGGGGACAGCGCGATTCCCCCGCCAGCCCCCCCGCGGGCCCACGGGCTGCCGGCGCCCTATTTTGGACACCTGCAAACCTGGCTCCCCTTGCCATGCGCAGACTCTGCACAGAGGCTCTCCGGCTACCCCGCCAGCCCCCGCTCCGACACACGGGGGCACTGACGGATTTTCAGAAACAGTTCTCTTCCTTTTTTGTTCTCTCTCTCTCTTTTTTTTTTTTTTTTTTTTTTAAACTAATAAGGAAGCAAGCGGTATTTTTCCTTGCCTTGCCCTGAGCCTCCCCTGACACAAATGAAAAAGCACAAGCTGGCACGGATACCCGGGATGGTAAAGGCTGGCCCAGACTCTTCCAGTGTAACGAAAGTGCTGGTGGCTTTAGGGTGAGGGGGCGGTGTTACTCACAGCACCTCTGCCTGCGCGGCAGTGATGAAATCCTCGATACAGATAACACAACCAAATTGACTTAGTTTAATCGATCGAGCAGAATTTAGCTCTGTTTTTTCGTGGACTGGCTAAGGCTTTCCAACCCCGTGGTACCCAAGCATGAGTGAGAGGGACCCAGATATTGCCGGACCTTTGCAGAAGCACCTGGATATCGCCCTCCAGCCCTCCCAGCTCCCCTGCCCTTGTAGTTGTGTCAACAGCCCCGTGACAGCAGCAGATTGGGCAAATCCAGGGTGTCCCTCTGTGATTCAGGAAAATGCAGCCAGGAAAGGCCAATTGCAGTGACATTGTTCATCTGCATCCATAAATCTGTTAAGATCCATTTTAAAATCTGTTATAACTTCCCCAGCTCCCTTCAGCTCTGCCTGCTGCTCTCAGGGGTGGGTGGTGATAGGGCTGCCAGGGAGCGGAGTTTGGGCAGTGAGGCACAGAAATAACAGGGTGCCTACCCCCACTCAACAGCCTCAAAAACGAGAGTGGAGCTCCTTCTGAGAGCTCCTTCTCTCCATGCTGTGACACACACAGTGCCCTGCCCAAGGCAGACGTGCAGAAGACTCGCCCACATACTTCACTGGAATAAAACCAGGCAGAAGCAGCAGTTTCCCCCTGCACTCATTCAGTACTATCCTGGATTATGTTTGGGAGCTGCTCGCTCATTTATTATCCTCACTGAGGGCTCCAGTGGCATCTTGGTTGTCCCTGATGCCTTCTCCTTTTGCTCTTAGTGGTCCCATTGGGGTCCGACCATGTCCTCAGCACCACCTGCTGTAACAGAGGGCATTTTTTGGAAAATAACAGGGAACAATAGGTATAAAAACACCTGTAACTGAAGACAGCACTAGAGAAAGCAGCTGTGGCAGTGCTGTCTAGAGAGGAGAGCAGATTGCTCCCCAATTAACCTGGACTCTGGTTTCTTGCTCTGATGCTCTGCTCAGTCCATACCAGCAGATGACATAAGTGGATTTCACATAAACTGGCGAGGTCTGGGGATTTCAGAGCTTCCTTTCCTTTTATAAAATATTATTTTGGACAAAATGTTATTTTGAACCAGCCTGCACAGTTTTAGATGGTCACCTGTGGTTATGAAAATGCTGGTGTTTTTTCTGCATATTTTACAGTAACAATCTTTCCTTTCCTTTCCTGTCCTGGTTTCAGCTGAGATAATTTTCTTCTTAGTAGCTGGTACAGTGCTGTGTGTTGGATTCAGTATACAAATAATATTGATAACTGATATTTTAGTTGTTGATCAGTAGTGTTTATTCTAAATCAAGGACCTTTCAGTTTCCCATGCTCTGCCAGGGAGCAGGTGTGCCAGAACCCAGGAGGGAGCCTGGCCAGGACAACTGACCCAAACTGGCCAAAGGGATACTCCATAACACAGAACATCATGCCCAGTACATAAACTGTGTGGCAGTTGCCCAGGAGCCACTGGTAGCTGCTTGGGGACAGGCTGGGCATCAGTCGGTGGATGGTGAGCAATTTTATTGTGCATCACTGGTTTCTCTTGGGTTTTATCTCTCTCTTCCTCTCATTTTTATGACTATCATTATACGTTATTATTATAATTGGTATTATTATATATTACTTTATTTCAGTTGTTGAGCTGTTCTTATCTCAACCCACAAGTTTTACTTGTTTTTTTCTCCTGATTCTCCTCCCCATCCTACCAAGGGATGAGAGGAGTGAGCAAGCGACTGCATAGTACTGAGTTGCCAGCTAGGGTTGAACCATGACACCAGTTTAAGAAGACACAGCCATATCAGAGGTACATGGGCACTCTCTGATGGCTTCTCTGTCAGGAAGCGATCACCTTTTGCAGAACCAAACTTCTTCTGGGGTGCTCGTAAACCTACTACCCAGTCATTAATCTGTTCTCATCCATCGCACAGGAAATGGCAGTATGACAAACTCCAGATCCTGGCACACAGTCTGTGAGGTCCCATTTTCTGCAATTTTTTCCTTAAACTCTAGTCTCTTCAGAGGAGGCACCTAATCTTCACAACAGCCTGCAAAGTGTCAGTGCTTCATGAATAACACAGTATTGTTAGTAGCTGCCTCCACCCATCCTCTCCCTTGTACCTCACAGGCTTTAGTACTCTTGCTGACACAAAAATGAGCGCCCAGCTGCCTGTATGCTATGAGGTAAGCTGCACCTCCTCACTCCTGATCAAGTTTCTCCCTTGCAGTGCAACCCTCCCATTCAACAGGTTGCATGTACCTCCCACAGCACCTGGGGAAGGGACAGCAGCAAGGCTTGGAAAGCAGCTGGGGACCACTTGTGTAAGAAAACTTGCAACAGAAGTGTGCAGAGACACCCAGCAGTGCTGATGCTGTAGTTCACAAATTACCTGAGGCTGATGCAAGCTGAAGGCTGAATGTGGCTGTCAGGCACATCCCCAAGCCCTGCCACAATCTAATCTTGACACGTACAGTGCAGCAACCGCCAGGCAACAGGGGCCAGCATCCCAGACCAGCTCCAGAGACATTTGGCAGCTCTGGGGCAGGATGCTGAGACTGTCCTGGGTGAAGAATAACTCCTCCCTCATCCTCCAGCTACAGCCAAGCAGCTCTGTACATACCAGACAAGAATCATTCCCTGTCCTCGACACAGCAGCTCTGCATATTCTCAATGTAACTGTATAAACATTATTATTAATTTAATCCTAATGAGTTTTGGCTTCAATACCTCATGGCAGAGACTTCCATGTACTGAGAATAGCCAGTTATTAAAGGATTCCTAAATGTAGTACAACATTTACAAGGCTGATACTAACATTAGAATTTCCTCCTTTTGCGTACTTTGCTGCATTTTTGCCTTAATTAAAAAATTAAATAAAGACACCATTTGAATCATAACACTGAAATTCTAAGCATGCGTTTGCCTCTCAAAACACCTTTTCCCTGAGGATCTCATTTATGCCTCTTAATCCTTATTATTACTCTTCTACACGTAGCAAACCAGGTGGTCAGGTAGGTCAAGAGTTTCTAACCAAATCCATGACAGATGACTGATTCACGCCAAACCCCAGGAGTCCCAGTTTCCTCCACTACCTCAGTTTCAATGGGAACACCATTCTCATTTGGGAGGACAACAGCCTGGGCTGGGAAACAGCCTTATTTCTGTGTGAAATAACCATAGCAAAGTCAACATCAGACAGATCGCCTGATTTTTATGCAAAAAGTAGCAGGTAGTGAAAAATGAGCATGGATGTTATTTTGTAGAGTATGGACTAGAAAAACACAAGGTAATCACATGGGTAGTTTACACATGGTTTTGACTTGCAGTCTTTTGCCATTGCACCTCTCTCTAGCTCTGGGCATTGAGGGGGGATAGTGGAGAGTTTATATGCAGTAGGAGTGGAGAAATTACATGTCAACACATCTTTCAGATCCACAGACTGGCTTCCAGCCGAATCAGGAGCTGTCAGAATCTGAAGCTGGGCTGCTGAGTTTGCTTGGGTAAAGTCTAGAGGAGAGAGAGACCAGGGAAAAGAAATAAGCTGCTTCTCAAAGAGAAACACATTTTAAACATATTTAACACCATAAAATCGAAATCAGGAAGAAATTTTTGCCAGATAGGGGAAAAAACCCCAATCTTCCTAGCCCTGTAAAACTTTGTTTTCACCTAGATCAGTGAATCTTTGCCAGATACTGGGGGTAGCTGTCCCAAGCACTTCAAAAAACAAGCCATCACGCTGTTAATAGTAGCCTGGTTAATCCTGCAGATGCAGGTTCTTTGGTTTCACGGGCTATTATCCTTTTTAGGTCTGCACCAGCTGCCCACAGGGTGACACTGTCATGGGAGAAGGATCAGAAGAGCTGGTTCAAATGCTCGTAGGGGCAGGTTAGTCAGCAGTAGTGCACTTGGCTGCAGAAGTCTCCCAGAACAGTCTGATCCTGGTATCCAGAGCTCCAAGAAACTTGACCATGGCCGTCGTGAGTTGCAACCTGTTGGGGAAGCCCTGCAACCTCTCTTCTGGCAGCTCTGATCACAAATTCTGTTATTTGTGCAAATCTCACATTTTTCTTGGAGCGACTTGAATCTTTCCTGTCATTACAGCTGTGTGGCTGTTCCTCCAAGCACCGACAGCAGCTCACAGCAAACTTAGCAGCTCCTCTGAGTCTTGTCAGAGGTCCACGCTCTCCATCCACCTTTCTAAAAGATGAAATGAAAGATGTGGCTCCCTGGGTTGTGTGCTAGGAACGTGGCCAGGAGCAGGGAGAGACATTTCCCACTGCTGAGTGTCTTCTGGTTGCTGTATTTTTCAATCCTGGCCTGGGCACCCAGCGAGGCTGGCTGGTCACCACATGGTGTGAACACAGCTCAGCTCCCAGTTTTAAATTACCACAGTGGCAAAGAATGAAGTCCATACTGGTGTCAGCTCATTTTTCCCTCCTTTTTTTCCCTGGCTCCTTAAGGTTGCAAGGTGATGGAGAAGTATCTGAGTTCACACACTTCCCTTCAGCCTTATCTCAAGCTCATAGTGCTGCACAAAGCTCCTCTCGGCTCATACTCCCTTCGCTCTGGAGCAGCCATCTGGTCAGGATTACTTTTGCTGTCATTTTTGCCCATATTCCTATTTCAACCCCAGACACACCTTCCTCTCATTCTTTTGGCCCTGGATGACACCCAAGAGGCTGGTACAGAATTTGAGAGAAGCAAGAGATTCAAAATCTCCAGCATTTGTTGGCTACGTCTGAGAGCTTATCTGTCTCTGAGAGAACACAAATTTTTGGGGTGAAACACAGACACTTGTACTGTAACCTGCTCCCTATCTCACAGCAGTAAGGGAGTGCTGCTGAAATGATGAGCTTTGAAAAATCAGTCCTTCAGATCATCACTGCTGGGCTAGAATCAGCCTCCAGGTGATGGGGACAGAAGCTGTTTCTGTGGCTTTGGGAAGTTTCTTCTAGCACAAGAGCCCGCATGCTTCAAAATTCCCCATGTGGTGGCCCAGTGCCAGTCCTGCACCTAACAGCAGCCAAGTAGTGAACTGATGGGTAATAACAAATGATCTCTAGAAAATAATTTAATGCTTGAAAAAACTTCACAGAATTTGCAACGAGAAAGCTTGGGAGCAAGGCCTGCTCAAGTTCATATTTCCGAATCTGATTGTAAACACAATAAATTATTGGCAGCTCGGTGCTGACTCTGGGCTGATTTCACTGTCAGTTTGTGAGATTTCTGTAGCCTAATCTCATTGTTCCTCCCCCTGGAAACAAGTGGGTCTTCAACACAAAAAACGCTTCATCCCAACCTAAACTCCATTTAAGGATCTCAGTGCCATGACCGCATACTTTTGTTGAAAGATATACCAGTTTAAAAAATTTTTTATAACTTTAGTCAAAGGTTTTGTTTGCCTTTGCCCCAGGAAAAAGAATTTTAAGTTTCTTCCCGGGGCATTGTTCCACCAGGCAGGGTGTGATGAATTTAACTCTCAACAGACTGGGAGTAGCCCAAAAGATAATGGCCATTAATGAAATATCAGCTCCAAACGTCACCCCTGGCTGGTGGGAGACACATAATTTAAGAAAAGAGCGATAAGACGGAAGACCTAATTAGCATTGGAGGTGAAGACATCTGGCTCCAATAGAAACCAAATACTAGAAACTACGTAACTTGGAACTGATGAACACAGACCAAATACATTTCTATGAGTTTTTACTGTATAGAATATCTGAAGAATCTTGTAAAATCCATGTGCCATGGAATGATTCCCTCTGCACCCTTGGGCTATGTGTGGACAAGATGATTTCTGTGGCACATCCTGGCCAGAAAATAAAGTAATACCTTGACTCTCTAACATTAAAAATGTTGTTGGAGGGTTTTTGTTTTTCCTGCAGTTTCACGGGCGCTTTGAGGTCATTCGCTGAGGTTACCACAGCTCTCTCACTTTTTTCTGAAGCATCTTCAGCACCAGTTCAGAAAAACTAGTCTATTGAAAGTACTTCTCTAGACCACCCCAGCTCCTGATGAGGACTCGGGGTGGAGGAGGAGGCCACGATGGGGACAAGAGGAAGGCTGTGCAGGGAGCTCCCGAGAGAGGTTTCCCTGCCCTCGGCAGTATCCTGTGAGTGAGCAGGAACTCCCAGCCTCCTGGTGGGACAGTTCTGCACCCTGCCGAGATTCGGTCCCAAATAAAGGCAGTCAAGGGTTCAGCTCTGAACAGGGGTAGGGCTCAGCTGCTGAGCTGAGTTTCTAAACTGCTTCCAAAATTGCACAGGACAGCAGAAAAAACTAGGAAATGGTGGTGAGGAAGGCAAAGGCGAGCTGGAAAATCACAAGCAGTAAGCTGGGCGCAGGCTGACAGCTCCCCCTTCTCTCCCAGCTGGCACCTCAGCTTGCCCTCACTTATACCCATGTGGGATAAGTGATGGCTTGGAGGATGAGCAATGGGGCCCCACTGTCCCTGCCTCTCACCCCAAAGATGCTGCCTTCACTGCCTCTTTAAGACACTGTAGAGGGGTACCTTGCAGGGAGCCTTCGTATGGGGAATGTGATGGAAACACGCAGTTCAGACTCGGGGAAAGGAATCCCTAATATGGTCTCAGCCATGCTGACTGGCTGGGGGCTCCTGGGGGAGGAATGGAGCCCCTTTTAAAAGTACCGAGGTCCTCCCGCAAAGGCAAACCTCCCCGGACTTCAGCAGAGCTACAGTGAAGCTTGCTTGATATGGGAATTTCATCCACCCTCTGGAGATTATCCAAGCTTTCTTGGGTTTCATATGGCATGAGGTGGTGGCCTGGTCTGTGCGTGACCTGGCTGATGCCAGCAGAGAAAGCCCCTTCTCAAGCAGCACACAGACCCTGCCAGCATCCCTCTGGGAAGGAAACCTGCTGGTACCCCCCTGCCGTGGGCACCTGTCCAGCTCCCTGCTCCCCTCTGCCAAGGCAACAGCAGCAGCTCACGCTCCAAAGGGTGCAGGGCAGTGCCACCACGCCAGCCCCACTTCTTCTCCATAGCAGAGCCCACAGCAGCTCCTCTTTGCTTTCGCTTCTTCTAAACATGCCCAAGTGCCCGCTTGTCTGCTATAATCACCCCATCCACACCCTCAGCCGCCTCCTTGGCCCGGGAGCCATGTGTGGGAAATTCCCCGACCTGCAGCGCTGACCAGGGCTGGACCCTACCTGCATCAGGGCTGCAGCGTGCCCAGCACAGGTTAGACCCCTGCCCACCCGCGGAGAGGAGGTGACAGCCCTGCGGGAGCTGACCCCCGCAGCTCCAAAGGGGCCGGGGAGGGCGCGGGCCAGGGCTGGGGCTCACGCCAGCTGCGGTGGCTGGAGCACAGAGGTCCAGCCCCAGATGCTTCCTACAGCACCCATGGAGGACGCGCGGAGGAACGCGGGTGCCACATGGCACACTGCTGGGATGGCCAGCCCGAACACAGCACAGCCAACCCGCACAGTCAACACAAACAAGTAGCAGAAAGGATGGCGCTTTCTAGCAGGTATTCTCTGGCTAATTAAAAAAAATAAATAATAAAAAAAAAAATTACTCGTTTAGAGAGCAGCTCCCTGCCTTGCTCAGAAATACCAACTCATTATGTGCTGACTGTGTGCCGGGGCAGGACTGCGGCAGCGAGCACCACAGCCATGCCAGCACTCGCACTGCAGTTGCTCGCTCAGAGCAGGGCAGCCGGGGGCAAATGCAGCCCCCTGAAATAGCACTCCGAACGGGGAGCCAGCCCGGGCAGCCACGGGCTTGGGAAGCTGAAAGAGCCTTGAACAAAATGTCAGCACCACGAAGGCATTTGCTCAGGTCTCACAGAGGACTGTTAGGGTGGAAATGCATGGCACACCTTTAAATGGACATAAAATGTGCCATCAGCGGGGTGGGATCTATTTTTAACCCCTCGGAGCCTACAGATGTGCAAACCCCCTGAGAGCAGGTCTCGGCAGCCAGCGAGAGGCTTGTGATCAGCCTTTTGGCTACCGGGCTGGGAAATGCCGCTGTAGTCAGGGTTCACTTATCCCCCAGTGAGGAGGGAGATTAAAGTCTTATCGTGCCCCTTCCTTTGCCTCGGTCGCAGCCCCAGCCAGCAGCCTGAGCACACGCATACGTGCTAAGCGCTACCGAGCGCTCACCAGCTTTGCAGTTTTCTTTTTGGAGAAGGACTTTCTGGGTCTGGGTTCCTAACCTCGGCGTGGGAGCTGGGATAAGTGCTGCTGCAAGGCAGGGAAAAAGCGAGACACCCTGGGGAGGGGGAGACGCATGCCGGTGACCCTCTGGTGGCTGCCGGTGGCAGGACAGCCCTGCGGCAGGGGCTCAGCCCTTCTGTCAGCACCGCTGTGAAGCCATCAGGGATGGATGACAGCCATCCTGGCCTGTGGTCTGGCATTGCCCTGCACCCCCCGGTCCCGGCAGGCGACACACACCCGCCAGCCCAAGCCTCCTCCAGCTGCGCAGTTAAACCACCAGCCCATGCTGCCGAGGGGCAGAGGGGGTGTGTCTGCAGCCCCCGAAGCACATCACATCACATCACATCACACAGCATTTTGTAAATTCTCCCATCATGTCTTAAGGGTTTCCTCATCACTTCCTGAGGGGAAATCTAGCTGTTCGGCAAACACAGTACTGATTTAAAATACAGAAAAATAAACACTTAGAGCCATTTCTGCAGGTCTCTCCAGATTAAAATTTTGATGCATGTGTCTCCAGATACCTCTTTGTCCCCTCTAGTGCTCCCCATCCTAACCCACTCCAGCAAAGCAGCCCCCTAGCAATGACAGTCACTGAAAAGACCAGCTGCAATCAAAAAGCAGCTATGGATCCTGCAACATCCCTACAAAAAGCGCATCTCAATTCTGCCATAACATGGCTTGGCACTCTGATTTCAGTTCCCAGAGCATGGGGAGCAAGCAAAACCTGTGCGCAGTGGGAAAAGCCCCAGCTTGAAACACCGTATCCCTCTGAGGCACCAGAAATTATCTTGAGAATGGTTTTGACAAATGGATGCTCTTGAAAAGAACCTGCGCACAACTTGCGAGCTGCTCCCCTAGAGAGTGCTGACATCTGCATATATTGTTTATAATGAATTATCCACTCAGCACGGGGAACCTGCTGGCTCTGGAGAGCAGTGTTAGGCTGACTTTCATCTCCCCAGCTTGCTGGTGTGAATCCAGCCTGAGTCTTCTGTGAACCAGACCGCACATTGCAAAAATCCACCACGGTGCCCTGACCCCCTTGCCCCTGCCACCCCACACGAAGTGAGCCGTCTGTGTCCAGGAACACCACTGTAAGCATCAGCTGGGCTGCTCCTGGAGAAATATGTGCTGGTTTTGCCACTGAGGGGGTCAAGGGTGGTATAGGGGGTGGTTTCTGGAGCAGGAAAGGAGCTGGTTGTGGAGCTTGTCAGATCCTGCCCCAGCACCTGCCACTTGATTGGACCAGACATGGTGAGGAAACTTGGGGGATACAGAACTAAAAAATCTTCTCTGAGTCAAGCTCACTGGAGAAGATCACTGAGCAGTGCCTGATAAAGTGAGTGGCTTTATGCCTGAGAGAGGACACCAGGAGCTTGGGACTCTGGCCTGTGCTCCTGGCATTCCCACAGCTGTGTGGGCAGCCCAGCTAACCCTACACTCCTGCTTCCCACCCTCTGCAAGACCAGAGAAACATGTTCCTCTGACTGTGAAATACTCATGCATTTGTAGCCGTACAGCTCTGTGACTGCGTCCAAGTGCTGTCCCCATGGTGCTCAGACCTCCTGTCTGCCCCAAAACCTCTGTGGAGGGAAGCACGCAGGAAAGGTGAATGAACACTACAGCAGCACTGCCCTGCTGAGCCAGATAGGAAAGAAAGTGCCTTCCTATGAAGTCCTTCAGAGCCAAACCGTGTCCAGTATAAAGTAGTTAGCTCTAGCACACAGGAAGAGGTGAGCAGGAGTAAAACCAGTTCCTCCCATCACTGAAGTCTCAGGAACAGGTGATGCTGTAACCCCACCAGTCTGCTTTCCAAGTGTGTTATTTTAGGCTGAGGTTGAGTTAGTTTCTTCACCGTGGCCGGCATGGGAATATGTTTTGGATTTGTGTTGAACACGGGGTTAATAACACAGGGATGTTTTTGTTGTTGCTGAGTAGAGCTTACATGGAGCCAGGGCCTTTTCTACTTTTTGTACTGCCATGCTGACAAGGAATTTAGGGGTGCATGGGAGGTTGGGAGGAGACACCACCCAGCCAGGTGATCCAAACTGGCCAAAGGGATATTCCAGACCATATGGCATCACATCAGTATATAAAGTGGGAGGAAGAATGAGAAAGGGGGGGACATTTGGAGTGATGGAGTTTGTCTTCCCAAGTAACCATTATGATGGGCCCTGCTTCTGGGAAGGCAGACTCAGGATGTACATGTGTCCCACATCCTCTCATGGCCCTCATCTCTCATTTACCCAGCCATTTGCAGATGACCACCACAGAAAAATGACTGACAGGGAAAAAATATGCTCATGCATTCCTCCAAACCACCCTTCATAAACAATTTATATGTATTTGTCTCTCCTTGCCTGTTGTCTGTGAAGAGGAGATTGACCAAAGGTCAGGACTCATCCTTCTGCCTTTAGTGACACCACTCCTGTGCTTCCCAGTACAATTTTCACCACATTCCTCATGTCTCTTTGCCTCATCCCCCTGTCCTGCGCCTACTTGATAACCATTATGTTATCAACATTTGGACTCACGCTTTATTGCAGCCCCAGCTGGAGCCCTGGGGAGGAGGATGCTGCTCTGGAGTGGTGTTCCCTCCCTGTCCTGCATGTCTAAGCCCTGTCAGCACCGAGGCACCCCACAGCCGCCGCCAGCCGGTGGGCAGTGAGCCGGAAAGAGCTCCTGTGTGTGGCAGGGCTCAGGGCAGATGCCAGCAGGGCCCCCCACTGAGACTCCACTCCACTCCATAGCTGCGGCAGGGAGCAGCTCCAGCAGCTCCACACCCTCCCTCCAGGCACTGTGCACAGGGAGAAAACCTCTGGGGGCTGGGCTGCTGGCATGCGTTCCTGGAGTAGCCCCGGTGCTCCTCCACATGTCCTGGAACACCTACAGGGGCTCGGCTCAGATGAACCTTCACTCTACTCCTCTTTCTCTGCCTCGTGCCCAGCAGACCGAAGCCATCCACACCTGCCTCCTGGACATTTTCATGGTGAGAAAGCCAAACAACACATTTGCTCTGCTCATCAGATGGCAGTCAGCATGCAGTGGTTTGTCCTGTCCTTTCCAACTTCCCTTACTCCTCTGAACTGTTCCCTGGTTCCCATAATATGCCACTAGAATCCCCTCCACAATTTGAAAGGCTTATTTAGCGAGTCAGATATAGCAATGCACGACTTTATAAATAGAGAGGGGCATGGCTGGGGACTGTGCAACATGACTCACAAGTCAAACTGCCAGTGAAGAACTTATCAGACATTAGCTTTAAATATTCATTTAGCAATAGCAAGCCCTCCTTGCAGTGACACTTCCCATATGAAAACACCCTTTGCATATGCATTCAGTATATTTATATTACTTTCTCCAAAACTACTCCAAAGCCACTTACTGCTGCGCTGGTCAGAGATAAACCAGAGTCAGAAAGGAAAACACCTCCTTGGAGCTGGAGCCTGCCCTTGCTTCCAGCACTGCAGCTCAGCACTCTTTCCCAGCACAAAGTCAGTGGCATGACGATTATGTCATAAAATATTTTCTCCTTTAATGTTTTTTTTCCCACCTATGTATCTTATTCGTCAAAGCTACTAGTCCTACAGAACACCTGTGGTCTAGACTTGGGTCTTACTGCTCTTCAGTTTTCTTCTATACCCTCATTTGCTCAACCGATCCTTAGTTCAGATAGATTCTTCCACAGAAAATGGGGAAAAAAAGATGTGAACTATGAAATAAGCAATAAAATCTCTACAGAACAGGCAACTGATTAAATCCATGCATCTTACACATTCCATGGCCTCAAGCCATGCCAGGTTCTGGACCTACAGCAGCAAAATTAGTTATTCCTTTTTCCTCTCTTCTGCTTCCTAATATGATTGCCTTTATTGCTATGGCTTTGTTTCTTAATCTGGGACCTAAGCATTCAAGAACTTAAAAACTGGCCTAACCTGCAGTTCCCCCCTCAGCTTCAGTGGGGATGAATCCACCCCCGCAGGTTTACCTTGCAGCAGAGGGTATCTGAGGCTGGGTGCAGCACCTGAAACTGTCCTGCAGTGCTGAAACAGAGCCACTCTAACATATACAAATAGTAGAAATGAATACTGAGTGTAAAGTCACCACAGCACCCCGGGAGCCTTCTCCATTACCTCTGTGTTGCAGAACACCCGAGATGCCTTCTCTTTACGTGGCTATGCCTCCATCCCAGTATTTGTCCTGTCCTTGCCCAAACCCCCCTGCCCAGGCACGAGCCCTCCCCCTGCCATCTGCTGACCTTGCAATATTTTCCATGTTATTCTTTTCTCTCCCTTTTTTTATTTTTAAACGGTGATGCACATTCAGCACGTGCTCTCCCTGGGCTGCCCTCAGTCCTGCTGCAGCCTTAGCCATGGGAAGCTGCAACTGGGGAAAAAATCAGGCACCTGCAGTTTGGGCAGAGCTACACCTGGTTTCTTGATTCTGATCAAGAGGATGTGACAGGAGGTACATCAACTTTTCTGTCAAACAATTGCTTCACCACTCAGGAACTTGTGCAGCAGGCACTAAAAAAAATGAAGCAAGGTGTCAGCAGAGGCTAAGTGCCTCAAGGATTAAATTACACCCTTTTTAAAGCTGACTTTGGAATGTAGCTCCAAGTTCCTCTTAATGCCATATTTTGCTGTCTAAGCAGAGCCATTCTTCGTTATTAACCTGTCTGGCATTTAACCCATCACTTGTGAACAGAGGCATGATAACACCTTGGCCATGCAGTCTGGGCCAGGATGGGCTGGCTTCAGTGGGCTAACAAAAATTAAGGAAAGAGGGAATAAATCTCAGAGTAGAAGGTCTAAAATCAATCCCCACATTTCTCCTAAAATTTATATCCTAAGAGAGATTTCTCATATTCTCCCTGAGCTCACTGGTTTGAACACTGTAATTCTCCTAATTTTGCCACTTTTTTAGGTTTGAAGAATAATCTTACCACACAGGGCTCTTGGAGGCCAAATATGGAGACATCACACCCAGAACAAGTTTGGAAACTGCTGCTGCTTTGGATTGGTGGTGGGAACAGCTTGGGAGGAAGTGGGAGGTCTGGGCTCTCATCAAGGCAAAGGACTTGCAGTAGGCACAGCCAGAGATTCCCAGAACCACCTGTGGCTACTGCAGCCTCCAAATTGTGGCTGCAATTGGAAAATGTTCAGATTTCAAGACTTTCTCTGGTATTTGTGCCAGGAAAATGGGCTGCATGACTTCCAGAGCTAAATTTAGGATCACAAGTATTTCACATTCCCCAAACACCTTCTATGACAACATCTCAAAACCCTTCATGGGCATTAGCTATTCCTCTTTATCTTCCTTTGAGATGGGAAATAGAAAAGCCACTTTGCCCTCAACAAACAGAGCTATGAATGTTGACTTGCTCATGGACAGAGGAAAATTGTGATGGGGGCTTTACATGGGAAAGGAGAAAAGAGAATGAAAACCAACTTTCCAATGTGAACTGCTTGGTTCTTGCAGCCACAGAAACACGACCTGTCGCCTGCAGCACTGCTGCAGGGATTAGGTAGGAATAATACCATCAATACTTCAAAATTATTTGGATTAGGGATTTCTGGTAGATCTTAGCTGATTTTTAAAAAATTTTCTCTGGATTTGAGGATAAGGGTTTCCAGGACAAGAAGTCCTTGTAGAGAAAACACCCTGCCTTTGGAAAAGTGCCTCAATCCACACACACCACTCAAAAAAAACTTGTGGCAAGAATGTAGGCAGCTTTAGCACCTGGACCTCTTAATTCTCAGCATGGAATGTAGCGCAGGACAGGCAGAGCTCCCCACTATGCCCTTTGGCTGTGCTCTGCAGGCAGGTAGCCCAGTGCTGTTCAATGCTAGGAAACTCAAACGAGTTTAGACTCTCATGACTCTGTTATTTTAACTACTTTAAAAATATTTTTGCTAACAGGAATTTAAAAGCCTTACAGAAGCAGATACAATTCCCCTGGGAAACCTTGTTGGCTACTTTCGGATCGATCTATTTCAGATCTCTGCTCTCTGGCTCTTCCCTTTCCAATGCTGACCTACCCAATGCAACAGGAGCCTGAGCTCAGCACTGGCCCAAACAGCAAGGTAAACTCACTTCATTTTGCACTCGAATAGGTGAGATGGTGTCTGTGTCTAAGGATCTGAGGAAGCAGTGGTGTGAGGTGAAGGGTGGCTCTCCTGTAAGCACCGTCAATGCACCAGGGCAGCTCTTCCCCTGGCAGAAGGACAGAGCTACATCTGTACAGAGGTCTCCTTACACTCCTGTACCTGAAGCCTCACAGCACTTCTGATTTGGACAGAGGACAACCTAGCCAGAAGTGCTGTAAGGCATAATCCCCATTGAAAATACAGCTCAGGTCCTCGCGCCTTTGTGAGCCAGGGCCAAGGGCTGATGCCTGCTGCTGCTGACTTTGGGCTGCTCATCCCTGAGCATGTGTGAGTCCTCTCACAAGGCGATTTTCCCCCTTTTCCCTCCTCCCTCCAGCAGTAGATTTCACAACTTTAAAGCCTTGTTTACCCTGGAAGAAAGAGAAGCTGCTGGAAGCCAAGCAGTGAGGGCACAGGGGAGCAGGGAGTGTTTTTTTGGCGGGAGTTATGGGCGTGAGTGATGTGCCAAGGAAGAAAACTGCTTCCAGGGATCTATATATACGCAGCTCTCGAGGTGGGGTTACATAGAGGCTCATTCCCGGGCTGCCTGTGGCACTCCCTGAACATCAACAGCCCGAGCAGCCTCCAAGCTGCAGCTTTATTTTCAGAGCATGGCCTTGAGCAGCCGAGACAAGGCAGGGTTTGGCTGCGGTCCCTGCATCACAGAGCATGAGCTGCCCGGGGCCGCCCCAGTGCCGGAGGCTTGCTTGGTGCTGGCCCCAGCCCTGCACAGGGCACTGTGGTTTCAAGGCTGACAGGGTGCCCTGGAGGGGGAAAGAAGGGGACACGTGGGGCAGTAAAAGATTTCTTCACCATCTGCTCATCTCCATCACAGCACGCAGCCCTAGTGGGAGCCAGCAATGCTCCAGCTTTCCCTGCTGCACAGAAATCAGAAGCTACTTTATTTTTCAGATCCTGGACAAATGAGAAACAGAGCCTTTGCCAGCTGCAAATACAGCTATTTCCCAAAGCCTGAAGCCAGAGCCTTTTGGCCCTTTCAAAACACATTCTGGCTATGAAGGTCTGAAGAGAATCCCCAAAGCTGCCAGCAATTCCTAGGAAAGTGTGCAAAGCTGGGGGATATTCCCAATGGTCCTGTTGCTAAAGCAGCCCATCCTGACTGGCATCTGTCGCACGTGGGAGCCCTGCACACCAGCACTGCCTGCAGTTATCCATTCGTTGATCAATAGGTTCTGGTCACCCTTTTGCGCTCCATTTTCCAGCCCCAGGAGATGCACCATAAAAATCTGTACAGCTGAATAGCTCTTTAATTTATTTTTTTTTTTAAGAAAAGTGCCTGTTTGGTCCTAAAACCAAATAAACCCTAACAAGAAATGTTCAATTCAATTATTTTTTCCTGTGGATTAATGAAATAGAAATAGCACAAAATTTTCCTATAAAATAAAACTGCTTGAAGTTTTGAAGGGCTTAATTTTAATGCCTCACTTTGAGAAATAAAGATTGCCATAGAATTTTTTTGCTTTAGGAATTTCCTGCGAAAAGTGATGATACTTTTCAAGTGGTCTCTATTTTGTCCCTTAAGTAAATTTCATTGAATAAATACTACTGGCCAAATACCCACGGGAAACACACAGTCAACTGAGTACACAGTGGGGCTCTAGTGATGTCAGCTCTGAGGGGGTGTTCAGGTCCTCTCAGCAAAGCCAAGCCCAGTAAACACTGTGGGTGCAAGTGCTTTTTTGTTCCTGCAGTTTTGAACCCGAGGGGAGAAGTGTGTTGGGGTGCCATTCCCTTTGCACAAAGCCATGACCTTTGTGGGAGGTAGCCCATCCTGGGCCACATTCTGGTCTCTGTGCAAATGCAGATTTTCACGTGAGCAAAATCTATATCAAAATAAAATTAGGAAGCCCCTCCAATGCATTCATCTTCCCTGGGATTTCCTTTGCTCTTTTATTCAGAGGCTCCCTCAAGACTTTCCCTCAGAGCCCAGGTTTTCCCTTGGCTCCTTATGTAGTTGTGTTAATGGCCCAGGCATCTGCAAATCCTGGGGAAGCTTACATCAAAACCCAGTCACGACTGTGTCTCCCAAGCTCATCTAAACAGCCCCACACAATTTTTGTCCTTTCAAGCACTCTTCCTCTCTCCAGATTTTCCTTCCCTTGGTGATACTTGGACTGAGGGCAACTTCTTGTGTTGCCCTCTGGATGCAGTTGTGGAGCTAAGTTATGAAGGGCTATCTTGCACTGGTCCAGCCCTGGAGCTGCAGCCCCAGAGAATGTTTTTGGTGCAGGCAAGAGCCATTCTCCTCCATTACCCTCCCTCCCATAGCATGTGTGTGTCCTGCATCCTTCCTTCCATCCCTTTTTGCTCCTCTAACATCCCATTCATCCCTTTGCCTCTATCAAAACAGAGGATGCTGGTCCTGGGGATCCTTTACCTGCTGCCAACAGCACTGCCAGAGGTGCACGGAGAGTAATGAAGTCATTGAGAGCAGCACAACAAAGACCAAACCTAGACCACCGTGCACAAGGAAAATTTTCCAAAACACCTTCCCAACAATGTGGCTTGTGAACCATGTGGAAATCCAACTCACCTGTTTCCAATCAATCTGTGTCTTCAACTGCTAAAACTGAAGGAAAATGCCAAGCCCAAATGAAAGGCTGGTTTCAGAATAAAGAGAATGTTTTAGTTTGAATTTAAAACAGGGTGGTTTAGTTTGAATTTTAACAGGGTGGTTTCATAGGCTTAACATTCATTGCATCCTTGTTCATTGATTAAGCAACAAAAATAACAACCCAGCAATTTTTTTCAGCTGTAAGAACATACTTTAGGGCATTTATCTTCAGCTGGATGAAATTGGCACTGAGGCTATTGAGAATAGCTGATGCTGTGGGTTAGTGTGAGATCAAATGCTGCTGTTAGAGACAGCAGACAACGACATGCCAGGGGCAGCATCAGCCTCTCTGTGCAAGGCACTGCCTGTGCAACACCCTGACTGCTGAAGGACCCACTTCTGCCCACAGCTGTGCTCATGAGTTGTCCTAAACCCAAGTCTGGCACTGTAAAATATAGGTCTTCATTCAGAAGGAGCAAGAATCACCTGCTGCCATTGATTTTGATCAGGCTGGAGAGGAGTGCCTGGCACAACATCACTCACCCTCTGAAAATCAGCCCCTTCTGTTGCAGGTTTAGGACCATAAATCAATATTATAGGTTTAAAAGTGGAGCCTGTGAATGCTGTCTAACCCATGAGGCTGTTATAAGTTAACTTCTATCTGTGTTTCTGAAACAGCCTTTTAATCAAATAACAGAAGCAGGTCCTAAAATCCATCTCATAACACCACCTAAGCCACAAGTGAACCTGAGATTGGGGTCAAGTACTGAGGCCTTAATGTTAAGCACCTCCCAAAATCCCAACAGGGAGCTGACGGCCGAAGAATGTACCACTGCATGATTTTCTCAAATGGCGAGTAAAACCTTGTGCTTGCTTTTTGAGAGGCAACTTTTTTTGAGAAGCAACTATTTTCCAGTCCATCCTGAGTCACTCAGAGAGCACTTAGGGCTAACATGTGGCCCTACCTGCCCTCAGATACCAAGGAAGGACCAGGGCAGCTCCTCCCCCAGGCTTTGGCTTTGGGATAGGGCTGAACAAACAAGTGTACTCATGTATGGGTCTCACTTTAATGCAAGTAAAATCAGCCAAAATGCGAAAGAAATGCGCCCTTAGCATAGCCACAGCAGAGCAAAAAACCTTACTGGTCTGGGAGTTGATCTTAAAAGTACATTTTTTTTTTTCCCTAGTACTGTTGTGTGCCACAGCAAAAGAACACCCCAAAACTTAAGCATTGCTTTCATGACAGGGTCCTGTGCTCCAGGAGTCCTCCTCTGTTGAAGGCTGATGGCTCCTGCACATGTTCTCTGACCTAGGGACATGTGCCAAGCCTGGCAGGGCTTTAGGGTAGCTCCCTGAGGGAGGGGAGCACCTGGGGTATGTGTGAATGCTGGAAGTAAAGGGGCGCCCCAGAGCCCCCCCACCCCAATAAGAGAGAAATGACACAGGCCAGGAGCATCTTTCCCTCCTCCCGTTCTGCTCTGCCTCCTCATCAACAAACAGGGAAGGCAAACGCTTGAGGCAAGGGGAAGCCCCTGGGATGTTCCTTTGGGCTCCCAGGGAGTTCCTGACTAAAGGACCTGATCCCGGGAAGGGGTGGCTCAAGGGGGCAGAGGAGGGAGTGGCTCCTTTCCAGGCAGCTCCTCATGCCTGACTCTGGCAAGGGCAAGCGTGTCAGGCAGGGTGAGGAAGTGGCCCTGGCTGCCCTCAGCCCCCCAGGGACAGCACCATGGCAGGTGGGCTTCCCATAAGTGGAGTGGAAAGCTCTTTATTTAACCTGCACCCACCACCTGCCCTCAGCCCCGGCCTTGCCTTCCTCGGGAGCATGCCAGGGCTACTTTTTTGGCAGGCTGAGCCAAAAGAAATATTTTGCAAGCGAAGGCTCTAGGTAACCCTTTCCCGCCTGGGACTGGCACTCAGCAGAGTGTCAGGGCACCCACCTTGCATGATGCAACACCCAGCCAGCCCCGCACTGCCCTCAGTGCCACCGAGCAGCCTGCGCCCCGAAAAGTCACCGAGCTGGCTCCTCTGGCTCAGCCCTGTCCCCTCCCCAGCCCTGCTCCCGTCTGGGGCAGTCCAACCCCACCACCCACTGCCCTCATGCTATGTCCACACGCGACGGAAGAGCCTGAGCAAATGACGACAAACAACAGCATCAGGGGTGTGACAGAATGACTGATGATTTAATGCTTCTTGAAGTTTTTTGTTTCCTTCCGCAGGGCATTGGTTTTAAAAACAAACAAAACGAGATAAAATAAATTAATTTATGTACACTTTACATACACTGTGTCACATGGAGCTTTCCAGCAACAGTAACCAGAAATTGTAACAAAATAGAAAGTTACATGGCTGTTGCAGGCCCGCGGCTGCCTGCAACCTTGAAGGTTGTCATCCTGAGCGTGGTTGGCAAAGTGATCATGTAAACATGTTTAGAAGCATTTACGGTGGACAATGGATGGGCCAGCTTCATCGTATTCCTGCTTTGTGATCCACATCTGCTGGAAGGTGGACAGGGAGGCCAGGATAGAGCCACCGATCCAGACAGAGTACTTACGCTCAGGTGGGGCAATGATCTGGAACACAGCAAGAGAGCAGAGATCAGCAAACAAGGCTCTGCCGCGGGTGCCAGGCACAGGGGTGTGCGCAGCCCCGTGCCCTCTGTGCAGGGAGGCAAGACAGGGCTGCTCCCAGGAGCTCTGCTCTCCAGCCTTACCTTGATCTTCATCGTGCTGGGGGCCAGGGCTGTGATCTCCTTTTGCATGCGGTCAGCGATACCTGGGTACATGGTGGTACCCCCAGACATGACGTTGTTGGCGTACAGGTCCTTCCTGATGTCGATGTCGCACTTCATAATGCTGTTGTAGGTGGTCTCATGGATACCGGCCGACTCCATACCTGGGCAGAGGGAGGGAGGGAGGGAGAGGAGGAGGGGGAAACAGGCAGGCACAAGTTAAGGGCAAAGCAAGAGCGCTACGTGGTGACTCTGGAGAGAGGGGAGAGCTGTCAAGGGAAGAGAGAAGGAGGGGGTCACACACCGATGAAGGAAGGCTGGAAGAGTGTTTCTGGGCAGCGGAAACGCTCGTTGCCGATGGTGATGACCTGCCCGTCAGGCAGCTCGTAGCTCTTTTCGAGGGAGGAGGAAGAGGCAGCGGTGGCCATCTCGTTCTCAAAGTCCAGCGCCACATAGCACAGCTTCTCCTTGATGTCACGGACAATCTCACGTTCAGCTGTCAGAGGGAAGCAAAGGCATCAGTGTTTGCAGAGAAGGAACAGGGAGCACTTGCACTGCCTCCGTAGGTCTCCAGACCCCCAGCTACACAAGAACTGCCAACAAGGAGCATTTTCAGGGCTTGCAACGGGGCAAGAGGCTGCAGCATCTCTGGAGGGGCAAGGGTCGGAAGCGAGGGGGAACTTTTTGGAGGAGGGAATAGTGCTTACCTGTGGTGACAAAGGAATAGCCACGCTCAGTCAGGATCTTCATCAGGTAGTCAGTGAGGTCGCGGCCGGCCAGATCCAAGCGCATGATGGCATGGGGCAGGGCATACCCTTCATAGATGGGGACATTGTGTGTCACACCATCACCGGAGTCCAGCACGATACCTGGGGAAACAAGAAGCAGCCATCTGAGGGATGTGGCCCACAGAGGATCCTGCCCTGGGGGGCAGAGCACTTGTCAGCTGTCGGGGACTGGTCCTGGGCATCCTCGCTCGGGGAAGAAGGGCCAGATGGACTTTGCACTCACCAGTGGTACGGCCAGAGGCATACAGGGACAGCACAGCCTGGATGGCCACATACATGGCAGGGACGTTGAAGGTCTCAAACATGATTTGGGTCATCTTTTCACGGTTGGCTTTGGGGTTAAGGGGGGCCTCAGTGAGCAGAGTGGGGTGCTCCTCTGGGGCAACACGCAGCTCATTGTAGAAGGTGTGGTGCCAGATCTTCTCCATGTCGTCCCAGTTTGTGATGATGCCATGTTCAATGGGGTACTTCAGGGTCAGGATACCTCTCTTGCTCTGGGCTTCATCTCCTACATAGGAGTCCTTCTGACCCATACCCACCATGACGCCCTGCAGGAGAGGAAAGCGGGGGCTCAGCAAGCTCCCCACGGGCAGCAGCACGGGGCTCCCCAGCAGGACAGGAGGATGCGGAGGGCTGCGAGGCAGCGGGGCTCCACAACCGCGGCTGCGGCAGGGCGTGCGGGAAGGCTCGCAGGGGGAGTGTGCCGTACCTGGTGCCGGGGGCGGCCAACGATGGAGGGGAACACGGCCCTGGGGGCATCGTCCCCGGCGAAGCCAGCCTTCACCAGGCCGGAGCCGTTGTCGCACACAAGCGCGGTGGTCTCGTCCTCGTCACACATGGTCTCGGCTGCGTCTGCGGGGGCACAGGGCGGCGGGGCTGAGCCTCACGGGCGGCCGGCAGCCGCGGGCGGTGGCGGTGGCGGCGGGGCCGGGGCTTACCTGGGCTGGCTGCGGGCTCCGCGCGTCGGGCAGAGAGAGAGGCTCCCGCTCCTCGCCGGGTCACTCGTGGCCGCCGCGGTCACCGCCGAGCCTTTTATCACGGCGGGCGGCAGCAGCGACCGGCCCCCAGGAATGCGGCCCCGGCCGTCCCCATATTTGGGCGTCGGGCCCGGC
>VZRL01004078.1:98445-157310 GCA_013397895.1 Origma solitaria
GGCCGGGAGCCCCGCGGGGCCCGGCGGGGCGGGAGGCGAGCGGCCATCGGCTCCGCGGCCACCACGTGCCGAGGCTCGGGGATGCGAAGGGAAACGCGTCCCTCCGGAGCCTTTTCCATAGCTATAGGTGAGCCCAGGGGGAGAGAGGGAATTGGGAGAGAAGTGACAAGGTAGATCCCTGGTTTGCAGGACGCACGGCGGCAACCCGTGCGAAACCCCACAGCTTTACACATCAAGCTAAGCCGCGCATCGTTTCCTTGCTTGATTTAAAAATGGAAAATAAATGCACGGATAACATCTGTCAGGAAAATGCCTGAAGAGAAGCCCGGTAAAGGATTAATCCTGGTCTGATCCCAGAAGCCTGACGTAGTCGTGAATGCTGGTGACATTACGAGTGCCCATTGCTGGCCGCTGAGCTGGGCCAGGCAACATGGAAATCCTTCAGCAATCCCTGTGGCTCACCCTTTCCAAAAGGAGTGCGGTCTCACAGGCAAATCATCTCAGATGAGCTGAAGGTACTACGCAAGAGAAAAGGAACAGTTCATCTCCTTCAGCTATGGGTATTTAAGCAGAGATTCCATGTGGGACACTTGGAAGATTTTACAGACATTTGGTTACCAATGGCAAGAAGAGGCAGCGATACAAGCAGATTTGCAGCCCCGACACTATGTCGATGCAAATCAACCTTCAAGATGTTCTCTGAAGGCACAATTGGTCAAGGGTAATTTCTTTCAAAATTTAGGGAGTCAGGCAAGAAGGAAGAACGATTAGTAGGCTAGAAGCACTGTGCTATGAGCAGTCTACTGAGAGTGAAGATATTTCTGCAGGTGATTTTCTCCACTATAAGGCAGAGCAGACATCTCAACAGAGAAGCAGGCAACTCTTCTTCACCTCTGTTTAACTTCTGTGCCCTCCAGGTTGGCAGCATTCCTCTTTACCTCTGGCAGCCCTCTACCTGCTTCTGCTACAGATTTTGAATTCCTGTCAAGTTACTGTATTAAAGCGTGCTCTTCTCTCAGCCTGTTCCTCAGCTTGTATTATTCTTCAATTCTGTCATCAAAAACTGGCAGTATAAAAATCTGAAGCCTGAAAGCACTTCAAGGCATTGCAGCCACCAAATCTATTTACAGAACTACAGTGCTTCGTTGTGGTTTCCAAAATATATTCAGTTGTGTTGAATCAGAAATCAAGTAACAGAAACCCCAACATCGCTGAAAGATAAACATCCTTAATCCTGCAATGAAATATGATGCAAGCACAAACCCACTCTATCCCTTCTGCTCCCTTTTATTTTTTCTCTACCCCAATCTAGTTTACAGCAAAGTGCCCAAATGGCAATGTTAAATTCACCCACTTCTGAATAAAATATAATTTTCTGCAGGTAGATCTGATGTTTATCTGTATTCACTAAATGAATGTGGTTTTTGTTTCAAGTCAGAAAACAGTTGGAATTAGTTCCCAGTACAGAGCTGGGCACAAAGAACTCACTATCCACCATGCGTACCTTCTGAAATTTACCACAAATGACAACTGAGAAACTTTCCTGCTGCTCTGGCAAGGACAAAGGATAAAAATGTGTATCTCCTGTACTCTGTGTGCTTACCATTACTGAGAAAATAAGTATTTAAGAAACAACATATACCTTTATTCAAGAGGAGCTATCCATCCCCCTCAGGCCATTTTAATCCACATCTTTTTGTCACAAGTTTATTTGTTTTTGTTACACTTAGAAACAACCTAGAGCTCTGGCATCTACCACCTTCCATATGCAGTGGTAAATGAAGGCATCCTCCTGGAGCAGTAATCTGAGACAGGAGTTCTGCACCAGCACAGCTTATTACATAATGAAGCTGAGGACAGAGAGGAGGAATAGCCCTGAATCCCAGCCTCTTCAAACTCTCCAACAGAATAGAGGACCAGCTCAACATCGCTAGTACAAGAACATTAAACATTAGTTTAGACATGGAAGTTATTTTAATGAGGCTTTTGTTTAAGTAAACTCATTGCAAGTAGCCTTCTGTTTTGGCAATAGTCAGATGGAAAGCCGTTGTACAAATGCCAAATGCCTCCCAACCCAGCAGTAAAACAGTTGAAAACCCTACACGGTTCATCATTTCCCCAAAACCTGGAGAATGCTTTTACACCAACCATGATGAACATGACCCAGCAGAGAAGCCAGGCACTTTGAAACAATAGCTAAGGGTGATCAGAACTGCTTGCACCTGGAGTAAGATTTCCAGGGCTTGCCCTGCCACTCCTGACAGAATACAGACACCTGGCCAACAGTCTAGGAAGGTATGAGATACCCCCAAAGTGATTTATGGTGGACAGTCAATTAAAGAGACTCCTTTTCAAGCAGAATTTAAGAGTCTAGGAAAAGTTAAGGCAGAACATATTTTCACAGGTGCTAGCAATAATTTATTCCATTAGTCCCTTTCTCCCCAAACCCTGCTAAGTTTATCGATGTGAAACCACCCTCACAATGACATTGAAGCGAACACGTGGAATTCTTCCAAGGCTTTAAATGAGTAACTCCTTTGAAGCTGTAGCTGGGAGTTACACTCACACTTCTCAGCCATGCAAGACTGCAGAAGAGCAAAGTTCGCTGCTTAGAACAATCTTAGAAGATGACTGCTAGTGCATTTCTTTCCCATATTAGTTAGAACATCTCTAGATAAATCTATTCTTCCAAACATGTTCAGACTCTCAGTCCAGCTTACTGTATTAGTACAGGGAGGAGGGGAAGCCATGGAAGGGGAGCTGTGCTTTTAAAACTAGAAACTGGATTCTCTTCAACCAATTTAACTTCTGACCTTCTCAGCTGTTAGATCAAGTTGTTGCAGCAGGCATTGAGCCAGACAAGTAAAACATAAGGGCATGCAAGTTGCTCTGGAGTCAGTTTCTGGCTCTTGAGCTACATGCAAAAGAAAGGTGCAACACATCAGACTGCAGTAACTTTTACTGAAAGGCTAAAATCTGCTGTCAATCAGAATAATTAAAATTGAGAAGTTAAATGGAATTATTACCTTATTTTTTATTCCAATGTCAGAGGTAACTAATTGGGGCAGTGGGGGAAAAACTCCAACAAAATCAGTAGTGCCTACCAGCAGAGACCAAGGCATGGACTAAGGAAGATCATTCTGCACTCCCACACTCTCATAACTGCTTTCTAGGTTTCTTCTGAGCCTAGGCACAAGCAGTTGCTGTGAATGACTGCACGGTGAGCTGCTAATCCCATTTTACATGTATTCTAGAAATGGCTTAAATGGAAGTTAAATGGATACAATACTAATATTTGGGAAAAGGTTAATCTTGCAGATATGAACTGAAAGAATGGTATATTTACTGGACGAGAAGACTTTGAATGACTTACTCCTTTTTGTCACAGACAAGCTGAATGATCAGTGACAAGCCAGTTATCCATTTTGTGCAAGTAACTTTTAATGAAAATTTGAACTACCGAGTTTCTACAGCAAAAAGTGTTGCACAAAGAAAGAGTGCAGTTATCCAACAGAATTACCAGTTGTTTCTTAAGTCACCCAGAATTAACGTGTTCAGTATTTTCTCTGAACGGAAATCACAGCCCCAGTGGTGACAACACAAGCTTCCCACCTTCTGCAGTGGGTCCCTGCATTTCACCCTGCATGTCTGTGTATCTTTGAGTCTCAGACAGGACACATCCTAATCAAGATACACAAGAAAACAGCAAGTTCATGAAAGGCACAGAAAATGAAAACTTTATTTTTATTTTGCCTGAAAACACAACTCTGCCTCCCCTCACAGAAGCATCAATGTCTATACATTTAAGACCAAGTATATTACTCATACAGACTTTATCACAAAGTTTGAGCAAAATACTGAACAGAATATTAAAAAGTATACATGAATTTAACAGTTCTTTAGAAAAAGTATTAAAAAACCCCAGTGAGAATCATGCTTGTCCCTGAACATAGAGTTCATAGTTTGCTTTTAACACAAATGCGAAGTAAGCGTTGTATTTCAAGTTGCCAAGTTCATTTGCTTGCAGCAAGTCCTTCACCTCTGGTAAATACTCACTTAACTGAACTCCTATAACGCAAAACCGTTTATTACAACACTGAGAAAAGCACTTTGTATAAGCAAGTAAGATAATTTTTAAGCAAATACCTGTGCCTGCCTCACAGCTAAATCACTCTTTTGGAATTGGGAAGCTCTGATTCTATTATACATGTCAAGAAATACAATAAAGCTTAAGAAGCCTGTAAAACTGAGTTAAATTTGGTTTTTTACCCACAGTTCAGTAGTTTAATGATTAAACCTAAAATCCAAGTCTTTAAGTAACACTTCACCAAAATAATAATAATAAATAAAAGAAAGAAAAAAGAAAGCTCAGTTATACAATAACTACATTTCAGTTGCAACAGTTCAGCATAAGGTGTGCAAATCTTACAAATGCAAAGAAATTGACAGGATTGAACACACAAAACTGGAACTGTTCTGAAGAACTTAATTATTGTATTTTCCACATGAAGCCTTCTCTGTTCTGGATAAAGTTCCTACACAGTAATATTTAAAACAGGTTTTGACACTCAGTTGCTTCCCTCCTCTCCCTCCCCCCTCCAACTGTAACTTCCACAACTTCCTATAGTCAGCTTTAAGTGGAGAATAGGAGGGGTATTTTTTGGTTTGGCTTTTGGAGAGGAAAAACAAAAGCAAAAAAACCATTTTGGCTAAAATAGATGAAGTTCTTCTGAGGGACAGACAGTTAGTTATTATCCTGTATCTTACAGACAATACATATTTACCTCCAGCAGACCTACTTTACTGTACACTAAGCAACTGCTAAAAATCTGCTGAGTGCCCTACTGAGCAAATAACTTAAGAATACTAAAATTATAACCAAGAAATCTGCTCATCTCTGATCCCTCTGAACAGTTTACAGAGATAGAATTAGCTCCATATGATTTCAACTGTCTAGTGGAATGTCTTTTTTATTACTCTGAGAATTTATGAATGCTACTTTTTACATATTAACATTCATCTTAAGCAGCTTTTGAAACAACAATTTCAAGACACTCACTGATATTTAAGTACACTTTACCTTCTTTCAACAGCTTTTGCAGTATTTTCACAAATATACTATCTTTAGATGCTTCAATGGGATCATCTCTACCATCTGAACAGGACCATCTGCAAGTCAAAGAATAATTTGGGGAAAGAACTGCACAGACAAAATAAAATGAAAACTAACAAGAAAAGAACACAGGAAAATTTGATAAATTATCAAAGGTGATTAACTCATGTCTATATGGAAACACTATGTGCTTGACTATAGCTCAAAGCAAGAAGCTTTTTCCTACCTTGTGTTAATTACTCTTTATTCCAAGAGTAAAACTGGAATGAAATCGCACTACTATAATGTAGTCTAGTTAGGAAAAGAAATGTTTCCGATCTTCTAAACCGTTAAAAACCCCAAATAAACAATATATTTCTTTGATAAAAGTAGTATCCATTGAGATAAGAATTACCTATTCTCAGCAATCACATACAACTGAGATGATGAAAGTGTGTAATTTTTTTTGGTAGAATAAAGCAAGAAAAGCAGTTTTCTAACATGTGAAAAAAATCAAAACAAAAAGTAAACACTGAGAAAAGGAGAAAAAAATTTACAAAAACTAAGCTGCAGGCCTGTAACAGCACACACAGTCACAAAACAAATGGTTTGTCTCCTTTGTGATTAAACTGAAGACTCATGAATGCCAGTCTCATCTGTGATACAAAAAAATCCCAAACAGATTTTTTTAAGAGAAAGATTATTTTTTTCATCCTCACAGAGCTTTATATGTATCAGCTTGAAGTCAACACCAACCTAACTTATTTTGCTATGGTTCCAACCTTTCAGTTGAAATTTCCTGTTCCATGTGTTAAGCTGTCAGACAAAACCAGTTCTCATATCACTCCCTAAACTACCACGGGCCAGTGGGACTTGCTTGTAACAGATCTGGACCTGGATCCAGAAGATATTATTGACAAATCCTCCGCACTTCACTGGTTTTACCCTGGATGTCTCCTCAGCTCCTGAATGTCTAGGATTACATCTTTAATTCCACTGGGAAGAATGTGAGGAAAGGATGGAGGGAAGAGGGATTTTCTCCTCTTGGGCACAGAGGAGGACAGTGAGGACCCTACCAGAGCACCAGGATCACACTCAGCAAGGCTCTCCATCCTACCCAAGAACCTCAAACCATCTGTAGCCCTCAAGCTAGAAACCAGAGACCATCCTTTAAAGTGGGTACTGTAATGTGTTGAATGTTTACTTTTGCACCGAGATGAAAGTTAACACTACCTCTCTTTAAGCCTTGGTGAGCCTTGCTGGGACATCAAGTCTTCTACACACTATTCAGTGTAAAGTCTGCATCTCAGATTGCACCTGGTAAGCTGCCAGACTGGCCAAAATCTTGTCAGCATTATGCATGTTTGAAGTCAAAATATTACATTCAAAACCCCATCCTTGGTCCAGGGTAGACAGGTCATAAACCAATAGCTGGACTGGTGCCAGGCAGTTCTGGATTTTTCTGTCTTTAAAATAACAGGAAAGGAAATCACTTGGAATAGTGTGAACCTCTTTTCGCATACTATTTGTGTCATATGCAGACATAACTTAAGTCATGCAATTAGGAATTTATTTCCTTGACAACCACGGTCCTTTGGAATCTATCCTATGTCTAAGTGTGAATACAAATGCTGCTTATTCCCAATTTAATCACTAATGGCACAGTGCATTTGGCATGTATTCTTGCCTCATTGTTTCTTCCTTAGGTCCTCTTGGAACATAGATGTGATTTAGGAAAGTTGGAAGACTTCTGAAAATTAGAAAGGAAAGGGAGGAAATGCCATTTGATTTATTTAACCTGGGAGAGAACAGTACCACTGTTTGATGAGATGACTCTTGTGACCAACTGGATTCTGCCTGTATTTGGTTTTGAACATCCATAAGAGGGGCTCTTCTAAGCAGTATTTAGGCTTTAGTCTCTTAGAGCCAAGAATGCAGCCTTAACTCAAAAAGGTCATGAACTGGTGAATATGGTTCAATGGCAAAACCCAAATGAAAAAAAAGCTTGCAGGAGTGATCTCTGCCTATGTTACTCTTATTAAAAGGCTTCTATTTGAGATGCTCTAAAGGACAAAAAAAGAGTACAGCATTGGTTACTTCTTTTACCTCAGGAAAGGGTTCAAGAACAAAAGCTGTATGAATCCATTTCTGTGTCAGGTGCCAGCACTGCACAGTAGGTTGCCAGTGAGACAAACCAAAAAAGTACTGCAGATTTTTTTTGCTGGGGTTTCACTTTACAAATAAGAATACATGTTCTGATCAGATACATTATCCTTTACTAACCTTATCCTATGAAATGAAATCTTTTTGGTAAATTAGAGAATAGTACACTAAAATACAATTCTGGAAAAGCTGTGTCACAAATTCTGGAAAATACTGTGTCAGAGTAACTCTTATTTATACTTACCCATCCCTTTGGAGAGCCTTACAGAGAATTTTAAGTTTAAGATCATTTACATCCACTTCCTCTTCCTTCAATCCATATAAGGAGAAAAGACAGGCAAATTAAAATTTTTTGGTTTTTTACAAAGAAATAATCACTCTGTCACACAGATTGCACCAATGAATTAGATTCTTTCTTCAATCACCAAACATAACTTTTAACATATGCTGATTTAACAGATGATCTGATTGGACTGTTGGAACATCAAACACTGCTTGTTTCCATTTGAAGTCATGCAGACTTTCTACATCTCCACTTGACTGCTGAAGACCAACTAACACAATTTGAAAAAGGGCACATTTTAAAATACCAATTTGTAAAACAATGTATTCTAGCCAGATTTTATTTCACCATGTGCTAAATGATGACTTTAGTTAATGCTCTTTTTTCAGTACGGCCAAGTTAACTAATGTGCATTAGTGTCTGCATTAGGATATATATTTTATGAATATATTAGTTAATGCCTTCAAAGATAAACATTTGATGTGAAATGGGCAGTTTCCACCACCACCACCAATTTGTGCTGAATGGCTCTACACAAGTTGTTAGAAACTTCACTGTGGGAAAAAATTTTGAAATCTCGTGTGTTTAGAGTAATGTTTATTTTATTTAAATGTAAAAAAAAATACAGTTGAAATAAAACCAGATGGCAAATCTGTGGTTCAAAGCTATTTACATGTTTAAAAAGTGGTGACTATCCCACATTACCTCATAACAATCAGCAAAACTGCCAAGAGGGAAGACGCAAGAACTAAACTACTCAAAACAGCTGATCTTTGTCCTGTTTGGAGACAGCCTGTAGGGAAGCAAGGCTCTAAAAAAGAAACTATAGACTATAAATGGGAAGTGAAGATGAAGTGTTATTTTTCTTAAATTATCTAAACCACATTTGGCATTAAGTCTCCAGTGACTTAAAAACAAACTGAAAAAACACATCAGGGGTTGCTTTAATTACCATACACTAAGCTAGCACGTTAATTAACTACAGATGCACCCTCCTATCTTAAATAATAATTTCAAGGTCTCTAGGTTAGAAATCCTTCAAAAAGTTTTCCTACCTCATCAATATATTCCAGCAGATCAAGTGCTTTCTTGAAGTCATACTCATTGGCTCTTCTGTTCTCATCACATATGTACATCTATGAAATCAGAGATTAACATGGAGAATTATTTTTAGCCTGCAAACTAACTGGACAACCCACTGTGGGAAGACCACCATGTATTTTCTACTTACATGACCTTCTCATGAAAATATGTCTTGATTCAACTGCTAGTATTTTTATAGTAAGGAATATACTTAAGGTTTTAGAGCAGCATTCCACCTACGTGACAATAGTCTGTGGACAAATGATATTGGATACAAGGCAGCTAGGTTTCAAATTTAAGTGCCATTTAAGGCTGTAACATTCCTGGACTACTGTAGCCAGAGTTCAGCTCCACAAATAAGCTCTCCAAATTATTTTGGTAATTAAGCTCAAAGCAGTACTTCAGCACATGTGCTGCCTTTCAGCCCTGAAAAACAACAAGTTCGCCCTCGGTATTTCATATCCCCCAATTATAGATTAGTATTTCAAAGGAAAATTAACACTCATTTAATTTACACTTTCTGAGTTTCGTTCTTGCATTGCAAGTGGCAACTATGAACACTGATTTGACAAGAACAGAGAATTCAGAAGGAAAACTGTCGTCATGCCAGCACTTGCCAAGTCCTGACTGACACTTCCTACTCTTCCCTAATCCCACAGATAGCCTTACTTAAAGACACAGGTAAGGACTTCACAATCTGCTATTAACACAGTTCTACGAAAAGGACGAGAATGTAAACAAGCATGCTTGTTTACATGTCAGCTTTTGCTTTTCCACAGGAGTACAGAAAACTATGGAGTTAAAAAATTGACACCCAGGCAGGACCTGACTTCTTTTACAATGTATCACTGTTATTCATGAAGTATTTTATGTGTGCATCACTGGATCGCAAAAATATGTGGTAAACAAGGCAGAATCAGTAAGGCTACTGGTTCCTGGCTACCACCAGAAAGGGGTGTGAAAAATGAGTCAGCACTATTATTTATCCAAGTATTGGAACAGTTCAAATTTTTGTTTCATTACAGGTTGGATTTTTGTAAAAGAAAACAAAAGCTGGAAGAAAGACTTCCAGTGCCTCCTTGCAACAGGTGACCAGAAGCCTCTTCCTGCTTCTAGTCCTTCCTTCTTCTATCTTGCAGCATCCTTCTCCAATAAGGTAGAGTTGTTTGTTCATTCTACCTTCGAAGTTCTGCCCAACTGAGAATGTAAATGAAGGTAAAAATTGTCTCACATCCAAAAACTGGCTTAGACAAGTAAATCAATTCTGGCTGATTTGCTTTTTCTTGTAGCAGCACTCCAAAGCACACATCCAACAAAAAAAAACTAGAACTAAAACCATCATTCTGATGTTTGGTGCTGGCAGAAACTGAGCGAAGTTAAACCAATTCATACATCAGATCTTTAGGCACTTATATATTGCCCATATAAGGGGCAAAGGCAGCGGTGACCTTCATGTTTATTTTATCAAAAAGAGGCAGAAAACGTACTGGAAGTTTACCTGTGTAATGAAGAAAATGTGAGACACTTACATCAATGAGCTGAGCTGCAGACAACACTGGCATATCATTGAGGTTCAGCTGTTTCTCTGCCAGGAGTTGTTCGGGAAGTGTCTCCTGATGTAACAAAAAGCGCTCCTGCTCTGATATTTCTTGTAGTCATTTAAGGAAATGAATGTTTCATGTTACTAAAATGTAATAATAAATTTTGTGGCACAACAATAACTGTCAAGTCACAATATTATCCAAGTTACAAGCGTTTGTTATGAAGCATTTTATCTGGACACTCAGCTATGTTCCTGAAGCACAGAAATACTTCCACTTCAATACTGCCATCCCAGTGAACTAGTTCTTACTTTTTACTCATACTCCAAATGTAATGAAAATGGGTAACTCTAATTTTGCACCAAAACTTCAAAATTAATTTATAGGATTGGATGCAAGCTGTTGCACTGTGCAGGAAAGTAAGTTGGTTGCAACTTTAAGGAGCTGTGCCATGGTCTTGTTCCATCTCCTGAACTGTTCAATTCTTGATTGTTTTATACTTGCCAGTATGATTGGGATCAGAAGCTTACTAGTCTAAGACATTCAAAATGGAATAATATCAACCACACTATATGAACCCTGTCCCTCTCACCAACTTCCATTGCATGGCAGAATAGGGAAAATAATTCTGTGGAGCATTTTATCTGTTTAGAGGAATAGATAAATTATTTCTGCCGCATTTTCCTTTTCTTTAGCAATAGGAAACTGATACACAGAGAACTTATATTTCAAAAACTACATCACGTGCCATAGAGAAATGTGTAGCAGAATGAAGTCCAGAACAAATTTTGAGTCCTCTAGTCCATTGAAATAAGGCTTTTATTTTCTCTTTTTTTAATTCTAAAATTTTCCTGTCTTAAAGGTGAGATCCTTCACATCAGCATAGGCATTTTCACAGCGATAAAAAACCAAATTTAAACTTCAAGATTTCATGCAATGTTTTACAACTTAAAAGGCACACACTACATTATTATTATGAGCGAAAAATAGTTGGAAAAGCCTACTCAGTTAACATAATTATTACCAGTCTTTATCAACAGGATTTAAGAACTATTCATTACACAGATGGATAAATACGCAGATAAAGAAAAGCTTCAACAGCAACCCTGAGTCATATTCCAAAGCTTCCCCCTGGTGGCCAGAATCCTTTAACCAGTAGTGCATTATTCATTTTCCACAAACTCACAGCACATGTGCTGCACAAACAGCATTTTCCAAAGGGATGGAAATGGCAGAGCAGTGGAACCATTGCATTTGGTAATGAAGCAGGATGGATATTTGTACCTTTCCTGTTCACATAATTTCAGACAGAGCACAACGAAACACTGTGACATGGTAACCGTTCTAGATACAGAGAACAAAACCCTGAGAAAGCACTTCTTGATCACAACTGTATATATTTGCAATTATATTACTGCACTACAACACAGTTACTGGATTTCCCTGGATTTTCCTTGACAGCCTAAGAGCCTCAGGCCTTGAGAAGAATTCAAAATTGAAAGCCATTCTATAAACAGACTCTAAGAAATTAAGCAATTTTTACCTTGCATCTGAAGTACAAAATGCAGATGCATTAAAACACATTCAGTGTGGACGGTTTACAACTCAGCCACTTCAGAACTAATTTCTCAAAGTACAAGTGCAGCTTGTTAGTTATGACAATATTTTACATGCTATTAGAAAAAGTGGAAAGGTACAAATTTGCCATGCTTGTAGTCCTAACTCACACATGAAAGTAAATACTGAGGTTACTGCCTCACACTGTCTTCCTTGTGCTCCCTAAAATGAGCAAAATTACCAGCCCATTTATCCTTACCACACTAAGTGCCTTCAACATAACAGAGCAGCAATCTGCAAAATCAACAGGATTCTAATTCAGTAATTTAATTAGTCTTTTCTTCACTTTGTCCTGTTCTTATTTCTTACCTTCTATTTTCTCTTGCAGTATGTCTTCTGAGAAGTCAGATGCTAGGGCAGCCAATTTGCTCAAGCCAAGAAGTGTTTTCTTCTTTGCAAAATATCGTGTCTCCATATTTGCTAAAGTCTGCAGTGTTCTGTGAGCCTAAAATTAATAAAGATGTTAGAAATCGGTTTTATAAATTAGGATCAGAAGGTTAACAGGTAAGAATTTTATCTGAACAGAAGTCTCACAGCTATTTGTTCTCTGCAATACTATAACCCTTATTTTTAAAAGTAGTACAATTTGCACAATAAAGCTCTGCATTACATTCTTCAGGAAGAGACATAGCTCTCTCCTCCAACAATAGATGCTTATTTAAAAAAAATCTTTTCTAATTTAAAAAAATCTAATCAGAACTAGTCAAAAAAGGCTACCTTATTCTCAAAGGATAAATTGCGACTTCACACTTGTATCTCTGGGATCTAATTCAATACTTTGCAATAAAAGCGAGGCAAATGTGTTTTGACAGAACACTATTGCACGCAGACTGATTTGCCTGTTAATTCGGGAATTTGAAAAAACAGCATTATGTGTATAACTGTTGCAGAGACCAAGTACAGAGGCAAGAATTTGTCTATCAGATAAAAGAATATTTTCTGAGCACTTGCTGAGAAATAAATTATCTACACTGGATAAACTGAATATTTTAGAATCCTTTCCCCCCTCTTCATAGTGCTCTAATTTCCATTACATGGTGCAGTGGTTTAGATGAGATACCAGATGGAGCCTGAAGGGAGGCTTTTGGCACTCCATTAATTATCTGTCATCTTCCCCCTAACTCACCTAGATAAGCTGTCTTTTGATGGGGAAGAGTCATAACTAGGTAAGTTACCTACCTGAATATGTACTTGACCTGTTCAACATGTGGTATTTCCATTTGGCTGTATTTAAGAAACCGTACCTTTTGCAAATCCTGGCTATTGATGTCATGTAACCAGCTCAGATGTTCATGTGCTTGCAAGAAACTGGCCAGCTGTCCGTGCTGAGCAATAGGCTGAGATAAGAGCTTTCCTCGCTTTCCTTTCTCTAGATACCAGCGAAAGAGGAAATCTGAGAAATTCTGAAGATAACAGGAATACAAACAAATTTTAAAAGTTGTATTTCAATATCTGGTTTGTCTTCTAAGGGAAAGTGCCTTATAAAATACAATTGGTAAGAAAAGAGTAAGAAGCTGCTTGATAAAGCCAGACACTGCCCCCTTCCTCCCCAAAATACAGTGTTGATAAAAAAACCCATAAGAGTCCTGATAGAAAGTCTTTAAAGCATTCATGAGCTTTCTGCAACAGAGGCTGATAAACACAGAATCCTTCAATTACAGCAATGGAAGTGCCAAATGCAGATTAATACACAAGAACAGGAACAGGCATCACATCAATCACAATTCTTCTAGTCTCATTTTCATACCTGTTCTTTTGCCCCCCTCAAAACTCCATGTTTACTATTTCCTTTAATAAGTCTACTTCTGTTGTCACTGTTTTTGAAACATTCCCTCCTACCTACAAGTTAACCTGCAACCTTACTTCTCTTAGGCATTGTTTAAAAAGAAGGTCTTTTTTTAAAAGAAAAAACACCCTATTTTACCCTCAAAAACTTGAATGTGAAATAACGAATCAGGATTTCTGTTTGAAATCTAATTTAGTCTCTTCAGGACAATATCAGAGTAATGCTAGATTTTAATTGCATGAATAATTTAAAAAATGAAGTCGGAAGAGGCTATCAGTCTGATAGTCTATCCATTAGACTTATCTATTCAGCTCTATATTTGCCACAGTAACTTCTTTTCAGGAAGTCTTACATTTCCCCTTTAAAATAAAGCATGTGAAGAGGGAAAAAAAAAGATAATTTATCCCCCTTCGACAGTCAGGCTGAGTATTTAAACTGCACTATTAAAAAAGTTTGCTGTAATTTCTGGCGATTACTGATACTTCTGGTTTTTGTTATTAAAACAACCTTTAAGTAATCTCTTTGCTAGGAAGCATGTGGACTGCAGGATTTCTCTTCCCACAACGGCTGTGGAAAGCTAAACAAACTCACCTCATGAATTCTCAAATTAACGACCTTTTGTTCCAGTCCCACACATTTCAAGTAGTCTCTATCACCTTTTCCTTACGCTTTGTAATATTTCAGCACACTTACAAGTTTCTACACTAAATTGTCCAACAAATATGTAGCAGGACAATGCAAAAAAACCCCAAAACAACAACCCTACCTTCCTACTCTTCCTAACGACTTTTATACTTATACATTAATTACTTTTCTATTTATACATTTAACAATTTTATCTCTTTTGGAAATTATCCTCCAATTTATATTATGTTAATTTAACAATACAATAGTGCACAGACAACAGCACCTCAGTGAAGAAGTTACAAAATGCTGAAAAATATTAAGAGTGAAAAAACATGTCTGAAGCACTAAAAACGCTCCATGAAAAGCCACTGCCCATTTAGGTAGTACCCTTATTTCTGCTGGCTAGCTTTCCAGTCCCAAGGTAAAATACTCCATTGACTATTTCACAGTGAATGTCAACTTCAGTTTCCCACATTAGCCCTGTATGCAAATGTAAATACACATGTATTAAAAAAGACAGGGAAAAAAACCCAGAAAGAAATAATAAATTTTGCAACATTTCAGGTGCAAGCTTGTTATAAAACACTGTCTAAAGGAAATAGAAAAGACTTGCCTGATCTGCAAACTGAGTCATGTAGCGTTGTAATCTGGCCTGGTTGTCTGTCTGCTCACACATTTGCACCAGGATATCAAAGTCGCAGTACTTCTCTGCTAAAGCAGCTGCCAATTGGTACTGTCCCAGGGAAACTACAGAACCAAGAAACAGAAATTTTATCAGACAAGCTCATCTTCATCTGAGACCAGCAAAATGAAAACAAGTTTCAAGTGTTCCCATCAAGGAGATATTTACACATTCCCAAAGAAACATTCCCCTACTGTATACATCTCCTGTGCGCACGCAAGCTCACAGACCTGTCATCTCTGCCCGCAGTACAGAGGGGAATGCTAAATGAGGTATTCCCAGGAAGGCAAAACTAAGTGGCACTATGTCTTCTATTTTCTCTGAAAGCTACCATCACCTGCCATTTGCACTGGGGGAGGGAATTCCACCCATGACTTAACATCTATAACAACAGCCACTTAAATACACCAAGCAAAAAAAGCAGCAGTCAAAGGTTTTTGATAAAAAACAGAACAATTAAAGATGACTGGGTTTGTATTAAAAAAATACCACTTAGAATCTTTCTTGTCGGTTCAGTTAAATATGTAAGAGTTGGCAGAGGACTCACTTTTGTTTGTAAGGAAATATGAACCTTAGATTGAACATAATGATATAAAATGTATTTATAAGCTAACAGAGCCCCTAAATGTCAGGAAAATGGACAACAAAAATTTAAGAAGCTTTTATTAAGAGTGCTCAGAAATCACCATTAGATAGTTCCACTTATATCATGTGCTTCAGTAAAAAAATTTAAACTTTTCGAAGTTAATAAAATGCATTTACACCAAGTTATTTCCATTTTAAAAGGGAGCTTTTCTTACTTTTCTACTACTTACTATTCAAGACTTGACTACATCCAACACATTAAACAATGGGTGTGATTATTAAATAATCGAGATTCAAAAAGCAACTATTCCCTGATAAACACTAAACAAGCTTTGGGCACATAAGTTTATCTCAACTTGCAACGATATAAACATTTACAATCCATTTACAGGCTACTTTCAGCCAGGCAGCACAAGATAAAATCCTGCCAGAAAAATGAAACAAGTTAGCAGAAGAAAAAAATTCAAGCAGCCAGGCGTCTGGTGTACACACAGGGATGCAGTCCTGGATGCAAACTCGTAATCTGCTTTTATTTTGTAAATATCTCATTAAATGATAAACCCAGTCATTTGTACTCTGAAAGCAAATGCGTAAAGCAAGCAGAATTCATACGCAGATGCCGCTTACTCTATCAGACCTGTGCAATTTCCTCATTGAATGGACCATTTAATCTTCGCATTAAAGAACACAGAGAGCACTTACGGAGAGGGGACAAGAGATCGGATCTTTTCTGGACGTATTCCATTTCCACGCTGCTGTATCGCTCCTGATCAGCCAGGCGATCCACGGACTTCAGCTGAGAGACGTAGCCATCCAGGAAGCAATCCAGGAGTGCCACCAACTGCTCGGCCACAACGCTGCGGAGGTTACTATCCACCTGGGGGTACACCACCTTCAGAACGATTCCATGCTGACGCATTATTGCTGTGCGAAGGCCACTGGATGCTTGGGAAAACAACACAGAGAACATTAAAACAATAATCCAATCACCACAGCAATCTATGGCAAAGTGTAAGAAAAACATAACTATGTATAGTTTAAAAAAACCACTAGGAAAAAAGATAACAGATGTTTTAATTTTAAAAATTTAAGTAATACCAACATCACTCCATCCCCACAAACCAACCATTCCCAACTACTTCTACACATTAAATTGGGCCAAGCCGTGGTAAACAAAAAACCTGAACTATGCAGATCTATGCTGCCAACTACCAATATCACCTCTTTTTCCAGAAGAAAAGATTACTTGCACTATCTTTAAGCAAAGTAAGGGAATACACACAAGAAAAAGGTAATTTCTGTTAACCCAATTTAAATACTTGGATGAAGTCATCAAAACACAAGATCAAAAGAGTCTGCTATTCACAAGACTTTAATCTTGGAACACATGTAAAACACACTAAACAAGTGTGTTTTACGTGTAGAGGCTACAGGGACGTTTAAGCACCAACTGGAAAGTGCTTGCTTCTGAGAACATTTGCTCTGATAGTTTTTCACGCTATTAAACCATCAGAACAAAACACATCTATGCAAGCAGAGAATCATCAGTTCTTTTAGAACAGTTATAGATCCCATTTTATTATTTCTTTTAATGTTATGTATCCCAGAGATCTGCCAACCAGAACCAATGAATAAAAAAAATTGTAAGAATTTTAAAATTAGTTTTGTTTCCCAAACTTCTGGTTTTACAGCCAAATTAACAATGCAAGTTTAAAAAAATTATTATCAATACTAGACAAACTAAGTGTTCATTGATTCGTCCCATTTCATTCCCCAAATGAAAACTTCATTTGCACTTACTCTTACTGACAACCCTATAGCAGCTTTTAATAATAAGTTTAAAATTCAGACTGAAATTCATGTGTTCTGAAACTTATGAATTTGTAATAGCAATTTCTCACCTGTCCATGGAATATATTCAGGTTCTCTTTCTGGAAGTTCTCCCGTTTTATATAAAGAGGCTCTAGACTGACGATACTGACAGGCAGCTTGTAGCATGTCCTATTTAAAGGCAAGGATGTGACTATTTTTAATATTATTATATTTTAATATTATATATATTAATACAATATTTTAATATTATTATTATTCTGCATCTCCATACACAGACCATAAAAGATGTAGCCTTTTATAATTCTGACATGTTGTTTAAATATCCCTGTTCTTTCTACACCACTTTCTCAGTTGCACAGAAAGGGGCATACTGACTGAGTAAGAAAACTCAGTGATAAAGCACAAGCTCTACACACTTCGCTACATATTCATGACTTCACAACTTTCAACAAGGCTGCAACTCCTTAAACTCTCTTTAGCAGCAGCTCAGAAGGAAAAGGAATATCCCTAATTCTGCCCAAGGCTGTCTTTTCCTTCCTGCTGTATTTGGACATGAGAAAAGCACATTCACTTTTCTTCTCATGTCAGTAACTCGCATGTGCCGCACTCAACTTGTTCCATTGCCCTTCAATGTTCGCCTTCCCCTCCCACAAACATCTTGGTTAATGCAGTTCTGTACCTTCATGATGTTGTTCACATTGACAACTATCTGGGCCCACTCAATTGATTCCATAGGCATATCTTTCAGTATTTGTTCCTCCTCTTCTAATAAGCACTCAAAGATGGAATCTATCTGGGATACCTTGAAAACAGAAGGAAAAGTTGCATTGAACACAAACATGTCCTGTCAGCTGATACTTGAAAGCCAAGTTAAGAGCTGTATAGAAAAATAAGCACATTAGTATAAACCACATAAATAGCCAAAAATATTAAAATATATCGACTACCTAATGGAAAATGAACTAATGAGATTATGGTTCATACAATACTTAAGACTACAAAAATGCCTTTTTTCTGGACTTAAATCTGAAAGGAAAAAGAAATCCTAATTTTTGAAGGCAACTTCTTACACTTTCATTAAGCATATTCCTCCCTCATCTTCTGGAATATTTGGCAGCAGAATCTTTGTTAGATAAAGTATACTGGATAACATATCTGCTTTAAAATAGCAGACTATTGTTTCTATTTTCTTCTGTATTTATTATTCTCCCTTAGCAACTATTGTTCTCTACAGTACAAAACTTCCTAAGAATAAATGTTTTGTGCATAGTTCTTCTCAAGAAGGAAGAAAGAAATAAAGATGGAACACTTGTCTGGAACGTGGCATAAACTGAGAACTAACTTAGCTTGACTAAGTTTAGAGAGGACAAAAATTGTAAGAGACTGAATTAATATAATTCTATGCAGGACAGCTCATCAAAGCAGCTTTCCTATCTGGAAAGCTTCATACTTTTCAGTACATCTCTTAAAAATTATAATTTAGGGTTTAAAAATTATAGGATAGGATATAAAAATTATAATCTCCGACACATCTCCTTCTGTGTCAGAGAATTTCAGCAGTCTTTTCCATTGCTTATCCACGTTGTGTAGTTGGAAATTACAACAACTTTATTTCTGCTACATGAAATTTGTCATAATTCACATTTCAGCTGCAGACACAAAAAGGTACACACATTAAAGTGAGGAAAATACTACCACACCCTCCCTATTTAAAGGGCAGTTGTGTAAAGTCGAATTGATTTTTACAGTTTTACAGGGAAAAGTTTCAAAGTACCTTTTAAAGCACTGTAACATTTACGACATGCAACACTACACAGTAATTCAGAAATGACACATTTCTTACCTCTCTGAAGAACACATCAGCAGGGGTAAGGCTTGGTGGAACATCACACTCCCTTTTGTTTAATGCAATCAGTATAGCAGCATTCACTAGATCAGGCAGCCTGGAGTGGTGGTTCTTGAGAACAATAGCTGCTGCCAGCTTCTCTGCGTGCTCACAGAGCAACAGTCGAGTTGCCATCAGCATCCCTCGCACTGGAAAGCTGCCCAGACGTTCAAATGCACCAACCTTTTATTAAGAAAAAACCAAACCAAAACACCACATGCACTTTAAACAGTGTTCTAGAGGAATAAAGACAAACCAATAATCTGTGTGTGCTGATACCAGAAAAACAGAAGAACTCACCTGATGAAGAAACTCAATGAAGAAGGAGTGTGCTTTTGTCTTATCCTCTAGCTGATGAAGGAGAATGAGAGATGTGTTGGTGAAACCAGCTGCTTCTAAAAAAAAGTAAAATCTTAGATCAGAGCACTTGATATCTTCATTTCTGGATAACTATGTTTTTTACCTCTGAGGTAAACATATCTCTGTCAATTTTTATAGTGGTACCACACCGGTACTTTTTACAGTATATGGGCACACATTTATATACTGCTTACCCTGCTATTTTTAGTCTGGTTTTTTCAACTCTATCACAGCTGAAGTAAAGCTTTTAGAAGAAATAAAGTATCTTTAGATCAGTACTACTCTAAAGTACTCAATTCATTATGTTGCTAAAATAGCAGCTCATGAGCATATTCTAGTTTTACAAGGATTCAGACTCAGATTTTTATGCTCATGGTGGACCAGCTATTGCTAAATTTATTATGCCCTAGACCACAGCTACTAGAAACTACAGTGTTAACAGGAATTCAGATCTAATTGACTCTGCATCCAGATTTTTTGTATATTCTAAGTGTGCTCAAAATATCAAGAGGAAATCTTGGAAGAACTATCACTGAGCAAAATTAGCAAGACGATTTCCAAGAAGCTATCAATTTTCACTTCTGGCTTTAGTCAAGCATAAACACAGATAGGCTGCCAAATTAAAAATAAAGTTGATTCAGAAAATAGTGACAATCTGATGCCTGACAATTTCTAACTGGCTGCCACACAGAAACAACAACAGGAAGCATCATCCTTCTGTAACTATTTACATGAACTTTCAAATAAAGCCTCTGCTCTGTAACTGGCAACTACAGCCTAGAGATCCTGTGGCTACCTTCAAATTAAAACTGTAAGAGACAGCAAAGCATGAACAAGGAAGTTTCTTGCTCAACACATGCCTGCTTTAATCCTTTATGTACAACAAATACGCGTAAATCAAATTCTCTTGTCCTCTTTCAGGCAGACAAAACTGCCAAAGCCCCAGAGGAGTAGAGGCTCACTGTACCCCGGATACAAGGTGACCAGAAGCTCTACAGTCACACTGACGAAAGGGCTAAAAATGAAGAAATAAGCTCTTTCTCTTACCTGTTTTTTTTTAATAACTCAAACCTACACAAGGAATCATGGAAACACTAAAAAGACACCACCTGATTCTTGCAAAAAATACCCTTCTCAGAAATATGTTTTCCTTGCTATTTGTGTTTACTGTATGAAAACAAGAACTAATCACAGTAGACTTCAAGTTTATCTGGTAGTCTCATAAGATGCATCTTTAAGCTTTTCTGGAAATGTACCTAGTAGTGTTAGAGGGCAAGGGACACCTATGCCTTCTTTGCAAAGCTTAAATTATAATTTTATCTAGAATATTAGAGATACTATTTCAGGAAAAAAAAAAAAAGAAAAACTCACAAAACAACACATTACATTTACCTTCAGGTACAGATTCAGCCCATCTTGGATCAGAGGCAGGGTAGTCATCCATTAAGTCCACACTGATCTGAGTCACTGCCCTATCCAGTTCAGTGTCAGAATCCATATCTGCATTACTTGGAAATAGCTCAATTACCATGCTTTGTGCATTGACTATATCTTTCCTGAAATAAATGAAACAAAGTATGTGAAACAAAATCACCAGAGAGGATTATAGAAGAAAGAACCCCTCAGCTAACAAGATTTTCTGATACACTTTTTGTGAAGTGCTTTAGATTATATACATCATGCATTTTTTGCACTCTCTTTAACTGTGAATAAAAGGTATTCCAATTCTTTAAAAGCAAGTAGGCTGCATGACTTATGAATAAAAAAAATACAAACCAAGAGTCAAGTCACACTTTATTTTATTACCTCCATTATTTTTTAAGAGAGAAGACTCATCACACAGAGCTAAACCTGGATGTGTCTGGTAGCTAAGTCACTAAGTTTCTATTGCTTGCTTTTAAATGTTCTCATTCTCTCAATCACTCCCACTAATGGCAGTAGAGGAGAAGCTCCTAAAAGCTCTCAGGAAAATGCTTCAACAAACATAATGCATTATTTTTATTTCCTATAATTTCAAAGCCTATTCTCTTATTCATGTCAATAAGTAAAAGAGCAAGAAGCAACCAAACACAGACCTGCAAGGTATGAAGTTGTACTTCTATGTAAGAATTATGCAATATGCACAAAATGGTGAGATTTGATTTTGTGATTAAAAAGTCACAGTATTCCAACTGAGAAGGGATATTGTGATTCCAGTACTGAAGTATTCATATTTTTCATGAAACTTCGAATAGTTTGAACATTTACATGACCAAGATGTCTACAAATTTAAAAAAAACAAACCAGCAGAGCATACAGAAACTGCACAAAGGTAAACCAAAGCAAAGGATAGTTTTAAAAACTGGAACATACGGAATCTTCGAATAAAAAAGAAGGTCCTATCTTTACTACCCAGCAAGATGTGTTTCTAAGCAAATTAAATGGGACTCCTTCAAATCATCAAGGGCCCTCAGAAAGGTTCAACTTGATGTTTCCACAGAACTTCCTATCCCATATACAGATCACTAGGTCTGTAAAGCTGCCAGTGCTCAATGTACAGCTGGTGAACTTTAAATTTCCACTGGCTGCACAACCTTCCATTATTTGGTCTGCATCAACTCACTGGGCATCTGGACAGGCCACTGCTACATCTGTTCTGTGGAAGATTGCTCCATTCATTCTACCATGCTACTTTTTTCTGGGAAAAAAATCAGAATAACTACCATATACATTAAATTGTTATTCTCGTTTCATAAATATAACCCAGACTTTTATCAAAATAACTTTCAACTTTCATACTGTTTCACATTGTTTACCTCCCACTTTCTTCTGTTTCCAACCCCCTTGTACACATCGGCAATGGCATCATGTTTGTTAACTGTGCTCTGAGACCACAGCTAATCCAGCCATCTTCAGCAGCACTCCTGTTTAATGACGCTTCTGAACACATGCAGAATTTGTCTAAATTCTGTGCCTGTTTACAAATCTTGTATTGGTATCCTTTATTCTCTGAGCCTAATCCCCTTCATTATCTTTTACTTCACATGAAGTTCTATGTCAAGAAGTTCTATGTCAAAAGCACTCTTACCTCTTGTTATCTTAAACCTGTTCTTTCCAAGTTTTATGACTCTTTAAAGACATTACTCCTAAGAGGGTTTGTGGGTTGCTTGTTTTGTTTTCTAAATACATAAATATTGAAAACAACCCCTCTAAATATAATTAATCTAAGTCTACAGATCTCTTTATCTTCTTCTTTCTCCTTCTCCTCCTTTGTTTGCATCACTCATCTCAACATCAAACCGTTCAGAAGCATTGCATGCCTCTCTACAGTGCAATTGCTTTAATCAGGATAGTTTGACAGGACATTTTTTTCCACTCTCACTCTCCCATATCAGCCAATCTCAAAAAGGTATCCTGCCCAAAGTCTGCCATACCAGTTAATCTTCATGGCCATTAGCCTATTCAGAAGTATTACTAAAAACAGCTGCGCAAATAAAAACGAGGATGAAAAGGAGAGGTTTTTTAACAACAAAACACCACTTAATAAAGAAGTCAAAATGCAAAGTTGAAAGTTGTTTCACTGGCACTAACATACCCATAGAATTTACACAGAGTAAGTGAAAAGTCATTGAGATTATAGACATCTGCTCCTTTCTTGCACATATCCCTTCTTCACTAGCCCAAGGAGTATTTAACACTTTCCTAATAAAGACGTGTGTCATTAAAATAGCTACAACTGAAATAGCACAGGAGTATCCTAACCAAGACAATCTCTTACTCAAATATCAGAGTGCCTTCAAAAACAGCAATATAAGTCTCAAAAACAAAGTGCAACTTCTACCTGCAGTACTGTAGAAAAGCAGCTTTCAGTAATTTGGTCTTATCTTCTTGAGCTATAACTTCTAGCCTACTGGTTCCATCAAATGCAGGACTCTGAAAATGCAAAATAAAAAACTTCAGCTGAAGGACATTAACCTTCATTCTGAAACAAAAATAAATTTTTTAAGTAGTAACAACACAGACTTAAAATGAAATCACCACCTGGAAGCAGTTGTGTTTATTAAGTAAAACATAAATCTCTAAAATACATTACCATGAAGGTCACACAAACAAGATATTTGACCAAAATTCACACCATCTGCAAAGGAACTTACACTAACTTATTCTACCAGTCAGATCTTTTTATGCTAGTTATTTTTAAATTCAAACCCACCATTTTTGACAGAATTTAGAAGGTATTCATGAGTACTATTATCCACAAAATGTCTAACCACAAAAAAGTCTAACTAGAGACTAGTTAATCCAGAAAAATGCAGTTCCATCTGAGCAATCACACAAAAGTCTTCCACTCAAATAGGAGTTAATAATAACAACTGATTATAGTGTTATGCCAGGCCTAGTGATAGATAGCAACACACCTACAGGAAAAAAATGCAAATTTCACAGAAACATCAACTGTGAAACAAAGGAAAACAAAAAAAGCTACCTAAACTGACAGATGTAAAAATGTTTGTGTTTTGAAAACTGCTTTAATTACAAACATCTGAGTCTCTCTTAAAAAAAAAACCAACAACTTTAATACCCAAAGCCAGGATTTCCACAGTGAAAATTCAAAAGTGACAGAAAAAAAACACTTTATTTGCACCCTGTTTTCAACCAGCCAAGCAAATAACCATTACCTCACTTCTTGGTCCAGCAATAGAAGAGGACAGGGCATCTTCAAGGTCTTCAGGAAGCACAGAAATATTTTCCCTGGACAAGATAGTGAGAAGGCCACTTTTTTTGGAAAAGAAGATGGGAAGGCTATTACAGGAACCTGCTCCTAAAATACTATCTCCTAAAATGAGGAGAGGGAAAAAAAAAACCAAGCACATAAACACGACTTTATTTTGAAACCAAAACGTAATAGTTTCATAGACAATTATTAACTTTTGTCATTAACCAACCAACTGTAATTGACAGCTGCACCTGACTTAGAGAAAGTGTGGAACTATTTGCTACTCAAGATGTAGACTTCCAGATACTCCAAGTGAAAAAAAAAGGGAAGAAAAGATAAAAGAAGAAAAAATGTCAAGATTCAGGTGATTCAAATTCTACCTAACAACTGATGTTCCTGCCCTACCTGAAAACCCCTCTGAAGGTAATGGATGAGATACTTAAAGACATCTGAGAGTTAACGTCAAGAAAAAAAATCAAACAGGCCACAGTGAATCATAAGAAAAAAAAACCCCAAAAAAGAAGGAAAAAGCGCCACAAGCAAAACCCCCATCCTTTCATATACCAAGAACGGGGATCTGATTCATTTTCATTTGAAACACTGTAGAGTAACAATACTGGATATCAAATCAGCACTTCTCCATACACTCATGAGAAATTCCCAATGTGAAACATTTAATAAAGCAGCACAAGTATGACACTGCTCTCTGAGATATCTAAATACACTAAAAATATTCAATCAGAAGACACCAATAAAATGTGATTCCCCTCCACAGCAAGTTACCTTGTATGCCAAATATGATTTTCTCCTGTGGTAAGGAAATTCTGCCAGTTCCAGTGGAACAAGCAAACACTTCATCTTCCTTATAAAGGTAAGCAGCATGGCTGAAGTAATCTGGGACTACCAGGCAGCACAACACTTCATCTTCTGACTGAAAGTGTTAAATATTAATAATATCACATATATAATCAATACATGAAACATTTAAAACTTTAAATGCTAATCCAAGCTGCCTGAACTTGTTTTAATTTTTAACAGTGACATATGAATGTAACTTACAACACAAAAAACCAAACAAAATTGCTTTTAATTTGCCCTCAAATTTTAGATCCTGGCGTTTTTTTCCCCTTCCGTATGCATTATATTCTTGTTAATTTTACATGGAGAGATAAGGAAACAGATCAATTATTCTATAGTTTTCACACTCTTCTTCCACTTTTGAGCTTTAAGACGACATTACAGGCAGTGGGGAGAGGGGTAAGAGTGGAAGAAGTTTACCAAAGAAATCGAATGAATCTAAGTTTATGCTTCCAGAAGACAGAGCACAGATAACGTACTCTAGAGACAATCAGTGTGTCCTCCCCTCTCAGCAAGCCAGCTGCCTGGCAAGGACCAAAACACAGGTCTCTTAACTCCTTGTCTTGCAGCAAGAGTCTCAGAGCTTGAGATCTGTTCTTAACAGATTGCAAGAGCATATGATAAAAACACTCTGCAGAAACTCTGTCACAGGCAGCACAAAAAAGAAAATAAATCAGTAGGAGTGAGATTAGACTTTTAGTTTTGAGGGCCTTATCTTACAGCCTAAAATACGAAGCATAACCTTTATATACAGCTAGTATTAAACATTAAGAGATGCTGGTACACATTTTCCTCAGTGTTACAAATACATACTTCCAAGAGAAACTAATTTTCCTTTATACAAAAATCTGATATATGATTTATGTACAGGAATACTCTTGAAACACTGAGCTTTCTTAAGTCAGTATCAGAACCCCCATTAGCATACCTGAAAAGATGGATTATACTGTGTGACCTCCACAACAACATCATCAGACATCTGGTAGCCTTTATCTTCCACAGTTATCAGAGTGTAGTACACAAGACATGGACGATCTCCAGGATGCCATGCTGCAGCAAGTATGACCAGTCCATCACTGTTCAACAACAGATATCACACCATTGAGGATGATTATTACATATTTTACTGTTCAAACACTACCAGTCAAAGAAAAAAGATATCTAAGTACAATCTCAACTAAGTATTTTTCGATCTTTAATTATTTTAGAAAGAAAAATGACACTATTTGTTCCTCCAAGTTACTTTATTAATGCTATTCATACTGCAGTACAAAACTGAACTAAGGCAGCTGTAATTTGATGTGATTAAATCGAATACAAGAGATATTGAATTCTCGGCATTTGCTGGAACAAGTTACAGTTGCTTATTTTTTGTCTTTGTAACAACAAAACAAAACAAATACACAAACCTGATAAAATGACACTAGAAAAAGGAAATTATTATCAGGTAAAGGATTTGTAATGCTAAAAAGATGATGACAGCATGAAATATAGGATAACTTAATTACCCAATATAAGATACTTCTTTTATCAACAACGTCACTCCAGTAAAATTAAATTGCAATTACTTACATGAAGTTTTTGAAGGAAAACAGTACAGATTTATCTCATTAAGGTAGGCCTTACCAGATGCAAGTGTACTTCCTTACCGATTCTGTCGTAAATCCATGTATTGTATATTTACTCCCCCTTTAATATCTTCATAGTTACTTTCAGACCCCTAAAAAATAAATACATCTGTTGAGTAACTGTATATAAACAGGCTATCAATTAAAACAAACACACAAACCCTTTCTGGCTGAGCTGCCTCTTACCCAAATTGCATCTGTAATATGTTCTTTCAGGATCCTGTTGATATCCCAGCTGAGAATGTAACGTTCTGATGAATCATCAATCTCCCATTTGTTTAGATTTGAACTTGTCAGCATGTAAAAGCTTGATCTCTCTTTATCCCAAAGAACATTAGAAATCTGCATTTAAAAAATGAAAAAGCTAAAAAGGTTAAAGCAAAGCTTTATATTTGGATAATCTAAACCACTCTCAGTCCATGAAAGAAGTCACTTCCTTGGGCAATCTACAAAAGTTGCACTCAAGATGAGCATTACGGTAACTTCCAAGAGAAGTCTTATTTTATAGATAGAAGAACATCTATACTAAATACCTTTTCCATACTTTCTGCCAGCCTTTGTGGAGTCCATTGACAAAACTCAGCCCAATCATCAACCCTTGGCAATGCTAAATCAGAAAAGAATTACAGGCTGGTTTCTTCAAGTAGTAATGAGGCTATCACTAGAAAGGGGCAGGACATGCAATCATTGCATGTTCCCCAGGGATGACTACTGTTTCAAAGTCTCCTTTAATTCAGAGCTAATGAGCAAGCCAGCATTTGCTGTCACAAAACATACAGATTTATTTGGTTTCTGTCCTTGTTTCAAATCTAAAAAATAAAAAAAAAAAGAGCTGAGTTTTGTCTTTTATTATCATCACATATCCTTACACAATCTTATTTTTTCTTGCTTAAACACAGAGACTAGAAATTACAGAGAGCAATTAAAGAAGAATGTTTCTCAAGCTTACCACAGTGTCATTTCCAGGAGACAATATACCCAGGAGAGAAGAAACCTTTCTACCAATTCCTGAAAACATTCCCTGCCCCTGTGGCAGGGCATGCTGATGAATCTTGCCAGAACCATCAGGTATCAACCGGACTAGTTGACCTCTGGAAGATGATAAAATAAAGCTTCCTCCCTAACAAAAAGAAAAAGCAACTACATTAAAAAAAATAAAAATCACATTCCTGAAAACTCTATTCTCAGATAAAATTCTTTATGTCAGCCTCATACAGGTAAACACTGAACAAGAAAAAGACACAAGTCATCCTTAGAAAAAGACAAAGATCTCATAGGTACTTAGCACTGGCAGAGACTCATTTTCTTTGCTTTGTGTGACATTTTTATCCATGAAACTTAATTTCAGTTAAACAACAGAACTACCCTCTCACATAATCCTAGGAATCTAATGATGAAAAATAGTGTTACCTTCACAAAATTTATTGCAGATTTAAGAATGATAAAGTTAAGCATGCTTTTCCATCTCTTGATTAGGAACAAAACCAGTGTTTTAATATAAATAATACTGTTTTACCTTTACTGCTGTGAGGAAACTGCACAGAGAGCCTCCAAAGTCTGTAAAAGTGTCTATATAGGATCCTTCATGGGCAACATTGGGCCAGTAGCGCACAGAACCTTCGCTGGTAGCAACCATGATTGCCAGAGACTTGAAGTGAAAAAATAATTAACAGAACATGAAAGATAATAATAATAAATCATCATCATCATCAGTCTGCAGCTTTAACTAAAACATGTTATTTTACATATCAAGATTGTGGGTGACAAAGACATGAAAAAGTAAATACACATGGATGCACACTGACAAGCCTGGAACTGAATCACAAAAACATTCTGCAGCACAAGTTAATCACTGCAGGAAATGTTATACTTGCTTATTTTGCTAGTGAATATTTTCTACTGTTTCTTGTTCCTAATAATTGAGGGTCTGCTGCTGAAATGCAAACAAAACTTACTGTTTCAAACAGAAAAGAGCCTGTGGAGAGTTTCAGATGGCAAGAGTTAAAAGCTACTATGGAAGACTTCAGATGCAGACTATGATTTAACAAAGAAACTGCTCTGGTGTCTTTAAGAGAAATATCAAATCACATGGTGGCTCCTCTCTTCAAAGGCATAAGCCTACAGTGTGACACCATTAGGGCTTTTAACTCAGGAAATCACAGATATCAAATTTAAAGCATGAAGCAAGAGACTGTTCAGGTAGAGATTTAGAGAAAAACACTGTACTTAATCAACTAGTTTTTTAAAAAAAATAAAGATCACAGAAAAATAGAAGAAATGTAGCTTGGAGTTGTTACTGAGCTCCTTGGAATTTTCTAATCAATTTCTGACTAGACACTGACTTTCAGTTCACAAGCTACAGAAAGATAAAATTTAAAAATACAATAAATAAAGTATTAGGTTTAGATGTATTACTTCCTCTTAAACTTCTTTGGATATGACTGAGTCAGAACATTTCAGATTTTATGAGATAATCCCAAAATACTAAGATTGCTTTTTATCATCTGGAAGTGTAACACAACAACAAAACACGTATTCTGTGCTGCTGCTTACTTCCAAGGACAACTTCTTAGCCAGTTTTATTAGAGCACTACATTTATTAACTGAAATCTACACCCAAGCCAAAAATCAGAGGTTATTTTCATGAATGACAGTAACAGACATATTAACACACTTTCAGGACACAACTGACCTTCAAACCTCTAGCACAGTGCTTTACAAAAAGCCACTTAGGAAACCAATCAGTCAAGACAGATTAAATCTGTCCTCCCAGTGTCAACTTCTTTATAAAGACCAGCCAAGGGAGAGTGCTGGTGTTTGCCTCTCATCTATTGGTACTCGGAATTAATTCACTGAACTACGTTTTCAGCCAACACTTAAATTGCACTTGGTCAGACCCCGTTTTGGAGTGCCTTGGTGTTTGTTCACAACACTACTTCTTAGTTTGCTGTATTTTTGTTTGGTTTGAAAACATGTCAAGTAACACTTAGGAAAACCATTATTTAATCTGATCCTGTAAGATGCAAATAGCACAATTTAAAAGGACTTCTGTTTACTTCAAAGATATTTATTGCCAACTATCAATCCTGACCTTTTGAATAGAGAGCATAGCACCAAATGTTTTTTGAAATACTTTCAATACATCCTTTTCATAAAAAAGGATATATTCAAAGTTATTCGAAAAGCGGTTTTAAACACTAAAATTTAAAATCTGATCACCTGCAGAGAAGGTGCTTCACCTGAAGAATTGAGACAGGATATAGCTGCTAAATTAGAACTCCACGGGAAGTCACTGGGTGGCAACTGCAATTCCTTGCACAGAGATAACTGGAAGAAAAAAAGAGTCGTCATAATAAATATAAGACTGGAAGAACTTACGCCTCTGCAACAATATCTTTAGACTTTTTGACGCTACTAAAAATTACATTTCAACTAACCCAGACACTATGTAAGTAAACAAAAAAAAGTCACAAAACAATTTCAACAAGGTTATCACAACCAGGAAACAGCTAAAAAACATCTACTGATATATTTTCAAATATCATGGGTTTCTTCAGTTATTTTTGAGTGTTTCTTACAACACTACAATATTGGACTACTTGTACCAGAGATTATCTGACTATTCCTTAATACAAAATCCTAAAAAGATTGAACTAGAAGTGCTTGAGAAAGCTTATCAGGTACAAACAGAGTATGGAGGGGAAACACTCCTCATTCTCCTACACCCTTGAAGTTAAAAACCAGAAAAAGTTTAATCCTTTGAAAAATTTCTCCAAGTGCCAGAATGTGTAGACCTGACACTTCCCTGAAAGTGCAGGATGTATGCCCTGATAGAACAATACTGATTTTGTAACTACAGTTTTCCTCAACCCATCACTGAAGCAATGCTGAAAGAAACACTGTACAGAGTGGATAAAAAAATCCTTGACCTAAGAAATCTAGACAGAACATATGTTCAGCACCTCTGAAATTAACCAGTTTTTGGTGTGTTTTTGACAAGTTGAAAATTAGTCCTAGAATAATCCAAACCAATCTGTAACATATCAACTAGTTTTTAATTATCAAAATAAGCTTTATCAAGACTACCTAACGTAAGAGCCACACCTATTAAAACACAGAGAATTAACCTTAGTGTCAAAGTGACAATTACAACTGAAGAGAGGAACATAAAAATAGTAAGTTCTCTCAAAAGCCTGAGTTTCAGTTACTGTTGTTAGCATGAGTTCATACCAATCCCGCTGCTTTTGGGGGAAACCAGACAACCTCCAGGGGAAAAAAAAACCCAACACCATAACTGCATAACCAGTTCAGAGAGTATAAAACACAGACTTTCTTCCACCTTGACCTTTAAGTTACCTTAGCGACTGCAGACTGACCAATCTTCCAAATAATCAGCCTCTCTTTATGAACTAGCCAGGCCCATCCACTTTCATCTACTTGAACGCTCAGCTGGTCATCAGCTACATAAAAAAAGCAATTTTTTTTAGAGTATTCAGATTTTTAAAACACTGCAGAGTAACCTTTAAACCAGTAAACTTTCATTCTTATATGAAAATAAAAATTACTTTCTATTAAATTAGTTTCCACATTAGAATTTCCATCTATTTGATTAAGATATCAAATTACTACATCTGGTTTAAAAATCCATTTGATTAATGCTCAACTTTTGAGAGTGGAAAGATAACGCTAAAACCCATTTCCATCTATTTAGAACAGATTATAACAGCTTTCTAAATCACTCAACAATTTTTAAGATTATTTTTAAGATACATATTTGGTTCCCCTTGTATCTACTATAAAGGGAAAACTTATCCACAGAGAAAAAATTGCTTAGGAGACCCATTTCTTGAACTCAGGGAAAGGTTTGTATCACTGGGGCCTTTAGAGGAGATAACAAATGGGGATTAAAAACTAAGAAAAAAATAAAGCCTCCACTCTAGAACACAACAGAATTAAAACAAGTAAAAAAGGTGAGAAAGAACCAGTAAGTAAAAGTTACTAAAAACCTACTACTGGTTTTCTTTATAATATTGGATTTTACAATAAATTGTTTCAAACAGCACCCATAGGATATTTCCATACATTCCCACCCACATGGGTATTATCACAATTACTGTTACACAGATAACCAAGTTGGATTCAAAGCAAGGAACAGACAATTTAGTTTCCCCTGTAAAGTCAGCATTTAAATGGCATCAACAACATGTTAAGACTTCTCTCACCGGTCAATTTTCATGAGAAAAATAACAGATAAAAATCAATTCTTACCATCAGCCTTCTTCAGGGCTTCCATAACCTTAACAGGCAGAGAGGATCCAAAAGCCTTAACATCATAGTTAATAGTCTCAGTTGCTGTAGGAAGCTGGATAACTCTGGTAGGAGTTGCTCTTAAATGAAACAAAAAGTTACAGTTAGTTTTTTATTGCTTCTTCATCAGTTGCAGCAGACATTTACTTCATTAGTATCTATTTAGAAATAGATTTATGTAAAATAAACATGCTCCCTCTGGGAGTACCCAGAGGTATTAATCTAAAGCAGTGATTGGGTGGCTTCCTTAAAAGTTCCTAGCTGTCATCAAATTCTTTACAGGACTGACTTTGACTATGCATTACTCCACCAGCAACAAAATCACTGTTCAACTTCTCTACACTCTGGTTATCTACAGAACAAAGACATTACAAAAGCAGGAGAAGCTTAGCAGAAGCTCTTCCCTGACTGCAGAGCATACTTCCATCCCTAGCTCTGGCACTGCTGGGCTGTACACACCGTATAACACTTCAAGCACTCATGGCAGCTTGGATCAGACAGCACCCCTACCGCCCTTAGTTTGCTGTGGAGACTGCAGCTCTTATCTCTTTCACAATATAATTTATAAAAGCCGCTTTGCATCTTTCCCAGCCTTCTCTCTCTGGAACAACATAGGTCTGTCTTGTCTTTTAAACACAATTAAGTGGGCAAATCTCTCTGCTTTTAGAAGTTAATGCCCTCTTTTTATTTCTCCTCACAAATAAGCCATGTTTCAGACCTCCCAGTGTGAAATAGCAAAAGCTGATGATACACAGCTAAAAGACAATCCTGACACCCAGTTTGCAAAAATTACTAAGCAGACATGAAGTCAAAGTAATCCAAAACTGAAAACAGGCAATGCGCTTTATCTCAACAACACAACAAATAGCTGTTCCCGAGGAAAGAGATTATGGACCCGAAGCTCATCTGGGGCTCCTGTTGTATCGTAGTTTTGATTCATATGGAAGGGAGAAGGCAGGAAGCCAAGGAGAGGGATGGGTGCGAAATACCTAAACTTTAAATTCAGAAGTTATTATTATTTTCACGTATCATACATGTATCGCACAGGGATACACGTGAGGCACCTTCGAATTCAAAGCCGAATAAGAGGTACTCAAAACGCTGAACACGTGCAACCCTACATTTATGGCATTAATGTACAGTACTATACCGAGCACCTAACAAGCAGGCCGGCTTTGCGGCGGCACTCACCGCGCAGAGAGGGAGCCGCTCCTCCGCGCCGCCGGCGAGAACAGCACCGGGGAGGCGGCTGCAGCCACGACGGGCAGGCTCTTCTTGCCGCCCGGCCGGGATAGAGGGCTGGGGACGGCGCTGCCGAGGGTCCTGCGGGCCGACCCGCCCGGGGTCCGCGGGGAAGCGGCAGCCGACGGGAACATGGCTCTGGATGCGGCACCACCGCCGGCCCCGCGCTCCCGCCGGGCGCCCGCTGAGCGCGTCACCGGGGGCGGGGCCGCGCCGGAGCAGCCGGGAGCCCGGCCCGAGCGGAGGGAGCCGAACGGAGCCGAGCGTGGCCGGGCGGAGCCGAGCGGGATCGGAAGGAGCTGGGCGGAGCCGAACGGAGCCGAGTGTGGCCGGGCGGAGCCGAGCGGGATCGGGAGGCGCTGGGCGGAGCCGAACAGAGCCGAGCGTGGCCGGGTGGAGCCGAACGGAGCCGAGCGCATCCGAGCGCGGCGCTGCCGGAACCCCGCGGCAGCTGTCGGGCTGTTCCCGCAGGGTACCTGTCCGGGCTGTCAGAGGGGGAATGCATGGCACACCGGGCTCCTCCTCAGCAGGCACGGCCCTGGGCCTCAAACTCACTCACTGCCCTCTCCCTCACATATTCCTGAAAATATGCTTGGTCCTCCGGGACGTTCCCAGGAGGATTCCACAAGGCTGGATTTGGGTACCATTTCTCAGTGAGTTCATGCGGTTAGCTGGCACTAATGAACTGGAGCAGGGAAAGGCTGGATATGCTCAAAAAAGCAGCTGTTCAGAGATCATTTGGAAGTGTTTTCCACTAACAGAGTTGCCTTATCTTTAAAACAGCCACAAGCTGTGTTTGTCCCCAAATCTCTAATAAATAAATAAGCAAAAACATATTCCATGCAAACCTTGGTATGTTTCACGTCTATGCTAAATAGCAACCATGCACTACAGCTATTCGATGGTATAGAAATACATTTTAGCCTTCAGGGAGAACTACATTTTCCTCACTGAAAGAAAATGCTCAATGGCATTGGTTTGCATGAAAAAACTTTGAGAAGGTATGATGTACCATCCGCTTGGGGAAGAAGTTGAGTTGAATGTATATTATCAACAAAGCTAATCAGTTAAGATAAAATTAACTAAAAACAGAACTTAAAAAAAATCCCCTAACTTTTCAAAAATGTGTTCTTTGATAACAGAGTCAGGGCTGTTAGGCTTTCTATGTGGATTGTGGTCCCGCATGACTGAACCCAAAATGTGGATGAGATAAACTTGAGATGGTTCATCTGGCAAGACTGAAGTATGGCACCTGTCAGCATCTGTGTTTTGTCTTTTTCGTTCAAGTCATCTCCTTTGGCTTTGATATTATGTGAAAAGCAAAATACCAAAATTTAGTGGAACTTCACTATACTGTTAGATTAACGTAGTATCCTTCTATATAGCCTTCTTTATACATACCATGCTAAATCATCATATTACTGTCACTTCATCAAGAAAAACAAACAAACCAAACCGCACAAACGGAAATGCACGCACAAACGAACAACTAAGGAAAAACCTGAAAAAAATTTCAAGCTGACCTCCACATTTCTCAACATTGAGTAGTGACATTCAAATTATTTTAAAAACTGAAAGCTCCTCTTCACATCTTGTCCCTGAAATATTTCAGATGATGCAGGCTGAATAGTTGCTTTTTGCTGATTGAACCCTATCTATACCCAGCTACACTTCATCAGAGAATTAGTTGGCTTCCTTTTGCTGTCCCAGCCCTGTAAGAGCTCCATCTTCAGGAAAAAGGATACAACTCAACATTCAAATCTCATTTTCGACACAGAAATTATTTCTACTGATACCAGTGAGACACTTAACTAATTCTTGACTGTCCCATAAATATCCCAAGGAGTACTTTGAGTGGGTCTAACCTGAATAAAGTTTGCTAACCAAGGTACCTGTTATGACAAACATTTGCCTTTCCATGGACTAGAGCTTTTGTGTAGCTTTTCACACTTCTCTGTAGGCCGCAATACCTGCCAGGACAATTAATGAACAAAAGACATGAAACACTCATTCAGTTCAGCTGCAAGTAATTCCTGTAACCTGGGTAAATACAGGAATAAAGGGACTTGTTGAATCTCACGTAAGGAGAAATTACATGAGTAAGGATTAAAGATTCAAACCCCTCTAAATATGTTAACGGGTAGGCAACACTGAAATTAAACATTGGGTCAGGAGTATTTTTCGCATATCTTTAGTACAAAAGATGCATCTAGGCAAACTATACCTGAAGATAAAATTACATCTGGATGTAATTTTATCTTGTAATATCTGGATATAATTCTCCTTGAGAAGGTTATTTACTAGTTGTTTCTCATAAAGTAGTTAGGCAAAACTCGTGATTTCTATCACTGAAATTTTAATTAACAATACAAAACTTACAAATGCCTTAAAAAAGGACAAAAACACATATGGGAGAGCATGCTCTTTCGGAAGTCATCTTAGAAAGGAAGTGAAACTAAAGAAACAGGAAAATAGAAAAGGGAAGAAAATGCACGCAAATTTTAGATTTTCCTATGCTGATTTCATATTGCAATACACTTCCTCTGCCCTTATGTAAAGTCAGCTTTTTTGTTTGGTTGCCGTTTTTTGGCGGGTTTGTTTGTTTTATTCAAGAACTTTCCTCCAACTCATGCTTTCATACTCTCTAACATGTTTTTATGTGTAATTCTCTACAGGAACTGTAGATGGGGATCATAATCCAGTTCAGAACACATAATCACATTACAGAACAAATGGTACTTGGAGAACAGTGCAATGGAAGTCAGAACTTTTAGTGTGTTTTAGTGTCATGCATTTTTGAATTCCAGCATTTTAAGACTACTGACAAGCAAAAACCACAAAAGTTCCTTAGAAAGAGAGAGACAATGATATGAAAATTATAAGATTGTCATTTAATTACCTTGAAAATACTGAACTTACTTGAGAATGGAGCACATCTTCATACAGTGCATAACAGCAAACAAGATTCTAGATAGTCTCAAAGTAACACAAAACAGAAAAATCTATGCACTGAAATTATCTCAGTGTGACAGATATTTTTAAAAGTTACAATAGTTATTAAAAAGCTTTCAATAAAAAATTTAAACACATTAAGTTTCAAAAGAATATTTTGTACATTTTGGAAAAATATAACATTTACTTTACATAACTGAAACATAACTTATAGTCTTTGTAGTTTGTAGGTTTCCATTATTCATACATTGTCTCATACATTTTCTTTTAATATATCCTTTTGTCTGGATTGTAAATCTAATGTAAAAGTATCACTATTCTGAAGAAAAGCTTGTTTCTGCATTAGTTTCCTGAAAAGTCCATTTGGATTTTCAAGTAGTTCATCATGTTTCCCACATTCAAGAATTTTACCCTGGCCAAGGACTGCAACGAAATCAGCATTTTGAATAGTAGACAGACGATGAGCAATAATTAGGACTGTCCTCCCTTCCATCAGCCGGTCCAGAGCTTCTTGCACTAGGTACTCATTTTCAGCATCCAAAGCACTGGTAACAAAGGGGGTGGGGATGGGAAAAAGGAGGATACTTGTTACATTAAGACAAGTTGGTTTTGTATGCATTAGGCTTATTTTGCCAAAACTGCAAACACTCTCTATTGATTGTGAAGATGAACCACTGGAACTGCAGGCAAGTCTCATGAACATTCTTAGTGCTCACATTCAAGTTATAGGCATTACATTGTCTCATATGTAAAAATAAACACGGAGAAATAACAGTAAATTAAGTCAGTGGAAAAAACACAGTTATACTGCAGAATAATCATCTCACCAGGATCTAAATTTAAACTAAGTATATAAAAAAGCTTTAAGTAGATGTTTCAAAATCACATTACAGATTACAAATTTAACTCCATGAAAAATCACAACACAATGTACCAATTAGCCTTTCAGCTTTGCATAAACAGCTTTTATCACAGGTCTCCTAACCAAATCACACATTCTAGAAGGCACATTTTCTTTGTGGGTGGAGAACAATAAGGGGTTAGATGATTTGTACAAGGACATGCAGAGAAAGAAAGGAGAAAGCTCCCAAATCTGAGTTTTACATAATTTCTAAGTTTCTACTTCTTTTCCTTCTTACCTTGTTGCTTCATCTAACAGAAGAATTTTAGGATTCTGAAGAAGAAAATAAAATTGGTTATAATAGCAGTTAAATAAGATCTGAATATTTATAGCAATAGAGAACGGGATTTGCATAGTTTAAAACTCCAAGTAAGAGAAATTACTTCATCAAAAGCAATTAGTGTCATTCGAAACATTACTTCTAAGAAATACAAATGCTAAGAGGACAAAACAAACAACACTCCTCCATTTTCAGATTTTCCAGACTAAAGTATCAGAATAATATTCCCAGATAATCATTTGAAAGATACAAACTAGAGGTGGGAGATGATTTTTAGGGCATCCTTGGCAGCACTGTGTGTCTTTCACAGAGGCTCAGCTACCCTCTGATTGCTGTCAGTCTGCTATATAGAACTGTCTAGTAACTAGAAGTAACAAAACCCTACCAACAAGCAGTATTTCACCCAGAGATAAAACATACAGTACTTAAGAACTACTATTTAGTAACTTCTCCCGATTAGATTATTAAAAAAAAAATTGCCAGCACTCAAATCCCTTAGAAGAATTCACTTCTGAATTACAGTACATAACCCAAACTTCCTTGATAAAGTTGAGAGTAAAAGCTTTAAACTTTATCTGGGACAGAAGGGTCTCCACTGCACCCCCAACTACCCCAGTATATCAACTACTCATTTATTTTTTACAACCTTTTTTCTTCTACAAAATAAAGTCTCTGATCCCATGAACTGTATAAAATGCATGACTTGAAATACAATCAGCTGTTCAGCATTTATGGTAGAACAGAACTGGTATAATGAAATTCCTATTAATCTAGCGAAACTGGGCATGCCAGGATGCTACAGAGAGCTGTGCGGCTTAACATGAATGCAAACTGGGTTCAGCAAGGATCAAAACTTACAGCTGAGCATCAGCACCAAACTGCCTCCCTGCAAGGCCCTGTGGCTGCCCCTCAACCAAACTCTCTGTCCTTCTGATCTTCAGAAGGCTCCTCAAATTTGTGCAGCACAGAGCCTGCCCTCAAGCCAGACCCATACCAATCTTTGAAGAAAAACACGACACAACATTGCGCCTGAAATATCACCTTGTCCCAAACCCACACCACCTCCCCTCAAAGCTAAGACAAGGCATCTGAAGTACCAGTAAACTGCAACCCAGGAAAATTACCCCATGAATGACAGAGATCTGAACACACAAGTGTCATTTTGAGTTTAATAGCACCACATTCTTAAAGTCTTCCTTCATCCTTGACCTCATCCTATGGAAGTGGGCCGTGATACAATGATTTAACATCAGTATTGGCAAGAACTATCAAAAAACATAGCTGAAAGATAGGAAGATGCACTGACATTAAGTGTCATTATTTAAGACATTCAGCCCTTTCAAACTTCATTAACATAAAAGATACAATTTTTCTTTTCTAAGATATTTTCCTACCTCTTCCATAAAAAGACCTCCTCCTCTTTAATCCTTCCTGTCTCACCCCAAGAAGTAGTTAAATAGTTCGTTGGGTGCTGACTTACCTTGAGCAGAGCTCGAGCAATCGCAATTCGTTGCTTCTGTCCACCTGGAGGAAAAAAACCCAGTAAATTGAAACAGGAAAACAGATGTCAGGTAATTTTAACTGAATGCCCGGGCTGAACAGAATTAGGCCAATATACTTTAGGGGGGAGTGGAGGTGAAGGGTGGATTCTTTTAATACTTATGGCAGGCTACGACTTGAAAAAAAGGTGGTAACAAAAAAAGATGGAATTTTTACATCACTCTATAGCATCAAAATTTTAAAAATAAGCAACATAAAGATGTACCTGAAAGCAAAATGCCTTTTTCTCCAACTACAGTGTCAAACCCTTTTGGAAAATCTCTGATAAAACTAGCAGCATTAGCTATTTCAGCAACTTTCTGAATCTCCTCTGCAGTCACAGTAGAAGGATCCCCTGCACCATAGGCAATATTTTCAGCAATAGAACAGGAAAAGAGAATCGGTTCCTGAAAAATGCAAACACATAACTAATATGGTAAATCTGTAATTATATGCATGTGTTGTCTACATCTCAAATAACATAAATCCCACCTACAATACCCCCCTTACAATATCCATATGAAGAATATGTAAGCTAGAGTTAATTGAATTAAAAACTAATAAAAACCTCCTCCCCTAACACCAAAATGGACAGTGACAACCAATTAAAAATTAAGTTGCTTTTTTAACTGACGAAACATAACTCTCAAGTCCAATATTTTAGGAAGAGTTTAGGAAGAGCTACACATTCAAGTATCAAAAATCTTTCCTTTGTACTTTGCCACATATCATCATCATGGGAAGGATGGAGCACCTCTCCTGTGAGGGCAGGCTGAGAGAGGTGGAGCTGTTCTGCCTCGAGAAGAAAAGACTCCAGAGAGACCTGATTGTGGTGTTTCAGGACTTAAAGGGGGTCTCTAAGAAAGATGGGAACAGACTTTTTAGCAGGGCCTGTTGTGATAGGACAAGGGGTGGTGGCTTTAAACTAAAGGAGCATCAGTTTAGACTAGATATAAGGAAGACTTTTTTATAATGCAGGAGGTGAAACACTGAAAGAGGTTGCCCAGACAGGTGGTGGATACCCAACCTTAGAAACATTCAAGGTCAGGCTCATTCAAGGACAGGGCTCTGAGCAACCACATCTAGTTGAAGACGTCCCTCCTCAATGCAGGGGGATTGGATTAGATGACATTTAAAGGTCCCTTCCAACCCAAACTATTCTATGATTTGCAACAATGATGATTCTTTTCTTAATTTCTACACAGATTTTATAGAATTTTGTGCATTTAATTTATATTAAAGCTTGCAACAGAGAACTGTGAGATAGGACAAGTGATGTACAATGGGAAAATGTCTGAAACAAGGTAAGTGAGCTCTGTTTGAAAAATAAATTAATGTTCTTTGAATACCAGTATGGCCTCCTGCTGGTAATACAAATGGAATACATTCATTCAAAAAGAAAAGTGCTAATGTGCCAACAGGAAAATAATTTTTTGTACAAAAGGTTTTGGTAGTATTATTACATAAAGAAGCTGTTTTAAAATGCAACAAACACCCAGTTAGGCTCATGCTTTTAACCAGAACATCAGCCTAACAGTTAATTGCACTATGAAGTATCTGGGGAGATGAGGGAATGAACATTTTAATTGGTGAAATAGTTTATTTTTAAGACAGCATTGACTTCCAGAGTCTGGAGGTTGATAGGGAGGTTGCACTATTAGAGTAAGTGCCAACTGTGCTGTATTTTCATGCTTTCCTAATCGAATTGCTTTCCTGGAAACTACTCAGAGCACAGAAGGTCAGTTTTTTAAATGGCTGTGTAAAATATGATTGTGTGACTTCCATCAATACAAAAGGCAATTAAGTGTTAAGCTTTCTGTTACTTTCTTCAATGAGTTATAGCAAACATTAGGTTGGTCATTCCTACACAATTTACAGCAATGTATCTTCCAGTCTCCACATGCACACTTTTCTTCTAAACTAACACTTTGAATCTCTGTGATTATGTAAAAACAGACTACAGAATACTGGAACTAGCCCTAAATACTTAGGACAAAGCATGTGCAACAGCAGTTATGGTGAGATGGAAGGATTTCACTAAGAAGCAAGATTATGTCATTTTAAAAAGAAGGAAAGTGGATCACAAAATTATTTCATCCACTTGGAATTTTTTTCTTCCTTACCTGACTTACAGTTCCAATCTTTGTCCTGAACCACAGTGGATTTAATTGACGGATATCAAAGCCATCAACAGTGATAGTACCTTAAGAAACAGTAAAAAGAATGTACTGAAAAGAGACTGAAGGAACAGCTGAGAACGACAGCCCCTGAGGAATCACACACTATACTGATGGAAAGCTAAGCAGGCACCACCATAAGGTAACCACACACCCTGAGGGAAGCACAGAGCTCAAGCACAGGAACTTCAACTGTTTATAAGGTTTATCTGAGATGCAAAGCATTAATTGTCACAAATGGGAGCAACACACAAACCATACCTGAGATAGGATCATACAGCCGCAGGAGAAGGGATACAATGGTTGATTTCCCTGTACCACTTGGGCCAACCAGAGCCATAACAGAGCCAGCTGGAATGGAAAGGCTGAAATCTTTGAAAATTGATGTTTCTGGACGTGTTGGATATGCAAATTCAACGTCTTTGAATTCCAAAGCACCTCTGAATACATCTTTGCCTAATGTGATTCCCTCTATATAACAAAGAACAAAATACAGAAATGTGAACAGAAACAAAAATTAGCTAAGCCCTCCTAGAACCTGCTTTGCAGACACTCAATAGAAATATCTATCTCCACTTTCAATCCATGAATAGCTGCAAGACACAGGACCACAGTGGTTATATTTCAGCCATGAGTGAATCAGTGTGGTACACCAATCATTCCTGAATGCAATTTCAGGTTGCTCACCAGCACTGAACCTGTAGGCTACCTACAGCAAGAGGGAGAATTTGCATCTTGCTAATACCTAACCACTAACAACAATCACTTCTCATAGAATTATCTGAATTAGTAAACATACTGTAAACAATTTAAGCTTTGTCGATTAGGAGCAATGAAATAAAAAAGCACTGGTGAAGGCCAAAGTCCCGTTACCATAGAACACAAAAAGATAAACATTGCGAATCATTGCCCTTTCACCGAGCCACAAAAGTCACCTGAAACATCCTCCTCTTTGAACAAGACTAAGAGCCAATTTTTATTTTTATTTTCTCCTTTCAGTGGAAAGCATATTTAATAAATTCAAATGCCATTCAGAGGCCTAACTCTTGGGCAACAGTTCACTGAAACAAAAATTTCAGTTTGTGAAATTTTCCATGAATGAAACCACCATGAATGAACAACTACCAAAGTTAAATAAAACCAGCTTCTTTCTGGAACACAGCATTTGATTTAAACAATTATCTGAATATCATTACTAAAAAAAGCTGATAAATAGTTAAGACAAAGAAACAAAATTTCTTCAGACCCTGTTAAAACCCAGTGACACATACCCATACAAAGCAAACTAATTGGACAGTGGGGCTGCACTCCCAAAGAACGAAGCTCCCACTGGTTTTGTGAAAACTGGCTGTACTAAAGCAATACCTGAGTCATGTTTGTGCTAGAGAAACACAACTGAAACCCCTAATTATTTTCAGATGCAGCAAACAAGTAACTCCCAAGGAGCCACAGCACATGCCAAAGTTTGGTTAAACAGTAACCGTGGATAGGAAACACAGACACCCATCAGTAGCAATCAGGATTTCACTTGTTCTGCTGCTCATAGAGCAGATAATTTAGTTTGCTTTTCTTTTTCCCAGATTCCTGTTTCTTCTCCAAGCTTTCAGTTTAATGGTAGTAGCATTGGAATGGAAATGGCAAGAGCATACAATTCCAGATTCCTTGCTTGACTGTAACCTATGGATATACACCTTGTAACTTTAATGTTTCCACAATGGCCTATAAACCTCCTTTTGGGAAAAGAAATGTATTTGCTAAATCCTGTGCTAGCAGCATAATCCTTATTATTACCACAGTTGCAAGTAATCACTTAAGTCCCAGTTCCAGTTGTTGCACAGTCTATTCTGTGGCCCAAAACACTGAAATCTACTGCAATACAGGAAGTCTGCTACCACAAGTCCTTCCTCTATATATTACTGTAAAAATATCTAAAAGCTACATACTTGTCTCTTGTTTGGATTCTAGATGCAAGAAAAAAGACATTATTATTTGTTCCCAAGATATTTGTTGTCACCAGCAACAATCAGAGTTCTGTAAAAATAAAACCTTGCCCCCCTAAAAAAGGGGAAAATGTGGAGAAAAGTGCAAATCACTCCAAAAGCAACACCTGCTGTACCTGCACATCCCTACTATCCCAAGAAATAGAAGACCCCCTATCAGCTCCATCCTTTACTTCCTCTTATTCCCCAGTCACACCTCAGTCTCTGATTCCTATGGCAGAACAGCTCAAAAATTCAGTTTGGTATGTGTTGCTGAAAGGCCTCAAACTGTGTGTTTACAAGTTAGGTTTCAAAGCAATGTCTTACTAAGGACTGGTTTTCACTGGATCAGTATGAAATGTTTAAGCTTGAAATACTCTCAATGAAAACCATCTGATTTTGAAAGCTTCTCTTTTCAGAGTGATCATTTCTTAGCCATTAGAGATGAGCACGGTAAGCCTTTCAGAGGAAATATGAGATACAGCCATCTCAGAGCTCCTCCCTCCTCTCCTTTTTCTTCTTTCCACTCTTTTTGCTCTAAAGCTGAATCCAGAGGAGGCAGTGATGACATTACAAAAATTTCCCAAAAGCTAGAAATTACTATGTCCTCAGTCACATAACTTTGAAAGTAATATGATTTGAAATAATATTCTGAATTTAATAAATGAGAAATAATTAAACCAAAAGTAATTAATTAAGCCAAACTTTTGGCTTCTAAATTTTTTTATTAAAGGAAATTTTCATCATCTGTTTTGTACTTAGGTAAAGTCAGAAGGATTACAACTGTATCTAGTTTCTTTGAAGAGAATGTAAGTCAGTACTACCTTTAAGTATTACACACATCCTTCTAAAGTATTGCTGACCTAAAAGAGAAAATCAATGTTTAAACAGTAACAAACCAAGAACCCACCATTAAATGGAAGTTGGGGCTTCCTTTCAATAAGTTCCCAAAGACGTCCACCAGCACCTAGTCCTTTCATTAGCTCAGAATAAAAGGAACTTAGACCTAAATAAAAAGGAGAACAGTATTATGCATCCATATGGAATGGAAGACATAGAAGACTTAAAATTAGCATTATACTTTTCAGCAGCAGTATGGAAGGATCAGATGTGTTGGGGATCTTTTATTCCAACAAACTAGTTAAATCCTATCTAGTCTCATTTGAGAGCTACCAATAACCCTTATTCACCATTCTTATTTATAATATCTGTAGAACAAATCACTCTGATGAATAAGAATAGAATAATAATTAATTAATTATGATTATTAACTACTAATATTAATTATCATTAATTAGTAATTAATACACTTCAGCTTATGTATGCCCTTTTTCCTTCACCTATCATGAAGAACAGCATCCAATCTTAGGAAAACAGCTTTGCATCCAACCAGCTATGTTTCCAGATCATTCAGTAGAAGAGAGCATTCTGAATACTCTTATTTGTCAGATAGGTTTATATTAGTACAGGGTAGCCTGACTGAGTCAGCCACAGTGGAGAGAGGGCACGAAACCCAAGGCTGAAATGATGCTCAAGAAGGCGTGTGGAGAATGGACACATTCTCCAAAGAAAGAAATGTGTCTCCCACACCAGTATGCTTCAAACATTACTGGAGAAAGCACAAGCTAAGGACAAGGCCTGCACATAGTACAGGGTCCCAGCTCTTAGCAGCTGTGTGAATCATCTTGGACGTAGCTTGGCTGAAGAGCTTTCCAGCTGACATAAACACAGAAACCAACACAGAACTAAAACTGGAGTAGTACATAAATATAAAATGTCCAATTTCCTAACTTTTTGCGTGCCTTTCAAAAGAAAGACACTGACTTCATGATCTTTGAATTCAAAGCGAATAAATATACTTACACTGTAAAATGCTTACAGCATTAAAAGTTATTTCAGGAGAGCAGAAAAACCAAGGTAAATATAAAAAATATGTATATCTAAAACTATCTATCTCTCTACATATATATATGCATATACATATATACATACATATATTCATATATATACATATATATATTTTTAAAATCGGTTTACTGGTTTATTTTTTCAGAGTAACAAGCCCAACTCAAGGTCATGAGTCTGCAAGTGTAGGCAGGGCATTTTGTCATGCTGCTGCTGAGGACTATATGAAAGCTTGCAACACTAGCCATGGTGAGAAGTTGTCTGATTGGAAAAAAGAGCCAAAGCATCTACATTCTAGAGCAGGGCATGGTAGGGGACGGCATAAGCCTCACAGAGCAACTTCAAACTCAAACACTGATGTCTGCAAATTCAAAACCACTCATAAAAAAGCATTCTATAAAATGGATGGCAAATGCAATTTAGAAAACGTTTTTAATTTTCATAACCCGTGTTCTGTATTTGGAAGAATACACAGCAAAGTTACAACATAAAGGGGCAAAGTCACAGATTATGCAGTGAACTTCACAGTTTCTTGCATCAACTCCTATATGTATTGATGACATATATGGAGCAGACTTGGCACTTGAAAGATTTAGATGCCTTGTAGGCATCTAGGAAGACAGGCCTCTAGTGGGAAGACACCTCTGCTTCAGAGTCCCCATGAGAATGAGCTCTGTGCAGAACTACATTCTACAATAATCTGAAGTAGAATTTAAAAATATGTTTTTATAGCAAAAAAAACTTAATTCAGTTATATTTTTAGCAGTGCTTCTAATCTTCATTTATTTAACATTAACTTGTTTCATGTTTTCAAAGTGCCAGGTATCCCTCCACTGACCAAACTTCAATGATTTAAGCAGCGAACAAAGGAGGCTGGTAGTGGGAATGAGTGCCACTGGAATTTTGATATACAAGGAAGCAGGTTCGTTAAATTTTGCCCTCAGGCACATCTTTGTATTCCCCATGACATCAGGGGGATGATCAGGTCTAGTCCTATAAAAGAAAAATACAGGCAAGCTGCATCGCCCTCCCTGTCTATCAGAAGTAACAGACTCCTTTTAAAGAATGCTTCCAATAAGTTGCCAAACTTCTGAGCACCTTATCTTCATTTTTGCCTGCATGCAGTCGTGAAGACAGCTTTGTCAAAAAGATGAACAGCTTGTTTCTGGGCCAGTAGATTACAGAGTGTGAGCTTCAAGGAGAAGTCAGTCAGTAGAAAAACCAGAAGGTTAGTATCAGAGTGCAGTATTCTGCTGGCACCTTTTTACTCTTCCAGTTCGGGACACTCTATACTGAATTATAGCTAAATGCTACATGCCTTTCTAAATAAAGTATGCCTAGCACAGACCCACATATTTTATTTCTTTATACAATATGGCAAGTATCTTAATTCAGACCTAAAGAAAATGAAAGTAATATAGACTGTCACATGCACACATTGAAGAAAATGTTTTCTTTTGGGGAAAAGGAAGGCTCATATTAAGTTATAGATTATTATTTTCATTAACTTAAAAAAAAATTATTATTTCTTGGGAAGTTGTCTTGGAAGAGACTTTTTAAGAAAGCCAGATCTTTTAAGAGCTTCTTCCCTCCTATCCCTATAATGACCATAATGCTTTGAAGTGAAGAGAATCTAATTTCCCATTCCATACCTCCAATGCTTATTCCAACCCAGAAAGCATACATTAGGAAAGATGAGAGTTCACCGACTGTCATGTAGGCACTGCCCATTAGTAATCCTCCTTTGTATAACACTGAGAGGACAATTAAGTTTCCAGAAAGGCCCGTCTAAGAAAAAAAGAGGAAAAGGCAGATTTTGTCACATACAACTTACATTTCATCATTTAAAATGTTGTTTCAGAATTTTCCTTGTAATAAAAAACTCCCACCCTATAGGTATCTAGGCTTCTGGAGGACTGAGTTAAATTCAACAATTCTAAAGTAAAGTGACATCCAGTGGCATTGTGCTATCCAGTAAGTGTTGAAAAAGCAAGCAACTCCTTTTTGGGTTTTTTTTTCCACAGGGTGGAAAGGAACACTAAACATTATTCTCAACCACCATTACCAAGGAAGAATTAATAGTCTGAAGTTATGTTCCAGTTTTAGAATCCAATTAAACAGTTATGGAAAAATGCAGTCCAAGCCTCCCTTCCCTACCTGCACCCTCCCAACCTTCCTATGCATTGATGCTCTGCTCATTGGGGAGCCAAACCTCTAAAATACTAAGGGTAGGGGAAGGTTTCCACTGGTTTAATTCCTTGAATAGAAGGTGCAGCCTCAGATAAGTAGTCCCCAGCTATAGGGTGCGGGACAGAAATAGAGGCTTAAAGTGACTTTATCATACCATTTTATCTCAAGATGCAGTTTCACATCAATTGCAGCTGTGATTTAAGTCCAGTCTTCCCACAGTTTTATGTAAGTTCAATTTATTCTCAAACATTTACTTGCAGATTTCTAAGTATCATCATGAGTTTTAAAATAATTGACACTTTGCATAACATAGTTGGCCTACTTTCATTAAAATATACTTACTGCTCCAAAGAAGCCTGCCCGAACTAGTGCCTCTTTTTTAGCCAGCTGTAGCACATAATCAACTTTATTTGTATATTTCTCCATTTCAGCCACTTCTTGTCCAAAAGCTCGAACTGTTCTGATGTTTCCAATACGCTCTTCAGCTAACTGCATTGAAGCAAAGCACAAAACAGATCCACAGAGACACAAATTTGAAATGCTCAAATTGCAGAACATGTGAAAGTTAAACCAATATCACTTCACTAATCTACATATCTTTGGATAGCAGTGGAAAATTTCTCATGCCTTCCTCTCCCCACCCAACCCCCCATTCTTAAAAATTCTTTTAAGTTAAAAGCAAATTGCATGTCCAGGCAGTTTTTAAAAAACCTCAAGATTGTCTTAAGCACTAGCAGAGACAGAAAAATATAAAAGTAGGGTTAAGAAATGTGGTGAGAACAACACCCATAGGGAAATTGCTATTCACAATAATATGCAATAGCAACATGGGAAGGGAAAAATAAAGAATATTCTGTTCCATACTAAATCATGCAAAAAAGCCTGCAGTTATTTCCTAAAACAATTCCACTCATTTGATCAAAGCAATGCTGGGAATTAATTTAACCCAACTACTAATGTCCCATTTCAACTCAGTATTTTAACTTCTAAACAGAGAAGTATTAATTCTAAAATACCTCAATTGTAACCAATTACACTAAGTTGTTAATGGACATTGTGATAGTCTTAGAAAAAACAAGGCCCCATTTTGTAAGTAAAAGTATGATATAAAAATATAATTCTCTTTCTCTGTCCCCCATTCAACCTGAAAATTTGAATGGAACACAACAATTGCTTGTTCGTGAGTTCCACACCTGGTTTACAAAGGCTTGGGCTTCCTGTCAACACAGTCTGAGGAAGACAAACAGAAGAGGACTAATCTCCCTTTTGCACAGTCCTACAAAGGACATCCCAAGTTTATAACAGCTGACAACTGTGACTATTTTAACTAGAATTTTCCTAATTATATTTTTATGCTTTATAATGATGCTTCCCCACCCTAAGCCTTTGAGGAAAATGTTTAAGAAACAGGCCCCATAAACATTTAAGAGCTGACAGTAAGGCCAAGCATCAGTGATGCATTCCAGAGGACTTGCTAGCAATGGAGGCATCCATCTAGGATGCTTCTGACAGCTTCAAGCTCAAAATCGTAATTCAAGAAAAGTGTTTTTCAAATGCAGGTACCAAATTGCACAGGACTTCATAGGCTGTTTTATTATGCTGTCACAAAGCTAAAGCCTAACCTCATTATTGTTTACTACATTTCCAAATTCTCAAGGCCTAGTATCTCTAGGCATTATATTGTTATGGACAATGGAAGCATGGCTGTTTTTGAGATATATGAAAAAGCGTTACTGACGTTTACCTTTCATACTACTCAGGGGCAAAACTACAGGGTCAGAATGAACAGTACAATTGTCTTCAGAAGATCTGTAACTTCAGACATATTAACCTAAATATACTAGAGCAACTTTAAAGTTAACAAGGAAGGTTACCTGTGTTGCTTCTGCAAGAGAATCTTGAGTCATTTTAGTAAGTTTTCGCAAGTATCTGCCATAAATCACAGCCAGGACAGCCAGGGGTGGCACAACACTCAGAACAAATGCAGCAAGGCTAGGGGACACAAAAAACTAGAAGAAAAAGGTATTGTCAGAGTTTAGCATTCTGATTAAAAATAATCCCTGGAGTACTAAAGTGCAACTTCCCTTGCTACTTTTCTAAAACTAGTAGGAATTTGATTTAGTGCTGCCATGCTTTCATTTATCATGTTTTATTTTTTTTCCAGGCAAAATATCCATTCTTCCACAGCATTTGGGAAGTATCCCATGGTTAGAACAAAGGACTATAAACAAAGCTGTCTGGATTTAATTTCTAGCTTTCTCACTGGTTCACTGGGTGGTCTTAGTCAAGCATCTTAACCTGCCACTAAACAGGCCTACCACGAAATCTCTTGGGGATGCTGAAAGACATAAGCTATTACACAGTTTCTAAAGTGCTTTCACAACTATTAAATAGATGGTGTAATACAGAAATTCTGAGTAAAGAAATATACACTGCTTCTGGGTAACTGAGGAACAGATGGCATCACCAGTACTCCCTAGCACTCATGAATGGGTGGAACAGTGTATTTAATTTACTGCTGCAAATCTTATCACTTGTAACAATCATCATCAAAGCAACTAAAGACGTTCTCTTCATAAGATTTATTGAAATTAGATCTAATGTGTTTTAATTTCAACTTGCTTCCTGCATTGAAAACAAAAATCTCCAAAAAAATTCAAAATCAACATAATTGACAGGCTTTATAATTATTTCATAATAATAACAACTTCTTTCTGGGCAAGCTTTTATAGTCCACCTCTTACCACCATCTCATGGCAGTATTTTGGAGTGGATTGAGTTAAATAAAGTTATCTCATTTAATCTATGATAAGATAAAACCTTAGACTCTCTTTGTAAGAGAGTACAGAAAGCAGTGATTCTTATCAGTGACAAAACATTAAAGCTCTAAAAGATTCATAGTGGAAATTCTTAACAATTTCTAATAATGTCAATATTGGAAGCTCATTTTTATATGGAGACTTTTTGCTATGTTTTTAACTGCAGGTAGACAGCAGAAATTACTACACCTTCATTTAGGATAACTGCAACCAATGCATCTTTTCTCAGATAAGCATAAAAACATTAATGCCACCCAAAAACTATAAAGAGAAGCCAGATTTTCATGTAAACCAACTGACCACCAAGGAATATTAACTGATGCACTGCACTGAAGCCTTCATTAACAAGATTCCCACATAAATATACTCTTTACTGACAAACTAAAGCAGAAAGACAAATTCTTGTAAAAATCCTCTGCATTAATTAGATATGCAGTGCTGCCTTTGCTCACCTAGGGTTTAAGCAGAATCAACCAATGTCAGTGGTTTTCCTATCAGACCCTTCATATCATATTTTGCCTACAACCATGGGAATGTTATCACTGATTTTAATATCTTCAGTAAGAATGGAATTCAGCTTTTTGTCTACTACATTTTGCTACTTTGGGTAGCAACAGTAGTTAATTTCAATCCTTCATCCTCCAAATTTTGTGTGCGAGTAAACGTGAAGTGGCTACAGGCACATCACCTATTGCAATAATCTCTGCATCTGTTGTAGATAAACAATGAAATACACTTGTACCCAGGAGCACATAATTGTTCCTGGACTGATTCACACTCACCTAATAGAACTGAAACAAATGTGAAACTACAAGAAGAGTCAAGCAAGTAAGAGACCACCATACCATCATTCCAACTCCCACAGATGCTTGTGCTCCTGCCCTGAGCCCATCGGAAAGATTTTCAGTCACTGAGCGGCCCAAGAGGGCTGTATCTGAAGATAAGCGGTTTATCAGCTCTCCTGTTCTGGTCTTGTCAAAGAAACCCGTTTCTTGCTTCAGAATAGAGGAGAACATGGTTGCTCTCAAACGTTTCACAATTCTTTGTCCTGTCAGAAACAGAAGTCAGTCAAGCATGGCACACGAGACTTTACACAGATACCAACAATATAAAAATCACAGGATTGCACAGCACTGAACAAGACACATTTCAGGATTTTAATATACCAGAAGAGAGTCTGGTAAGATCTGTTAGATGAAATCTTTAGGATCTCACCTAACAGTAAATAAAAATGAACAATCATTCCAGCACACTTATCTTTGCACAATTAGTTAACCTTTGTTCTGGTAAAAGAAACTACTGATTCCAAGAGGATCTCTCGGCCACAGCCAAGAATTTATTTAAGATCATTAGATATCCTGACTCTGCAAAAACCCAAGATGACTCTCAGTACCACTTTTTACTTCTGTTTTTACCTGCAGTCTGCATGAGGTAGACTCGAGTAGCATTAGCAGCACCACCACATAAAAAGATTCCACTCAGCAAGGCACACAGGCTGGTCAGGCTGTCAGTGAAATCCTCACTGGGATTTGTATAAATAATGTCAATAACTTTCCCCATAAAGAAAGGGGCTGACATGGTAATGACACTGGAAACTGCAAGAAAGCCAACAGCAGCTGCAAATCAACAAGAAAGGGAAAGTTATTCTGAACTTACAAAATCATTAATAGCACAAATGAAATGATTTTTCACTTGAAATTTCAATTAAGATTGCAAGTGCCGATTGAAATAATCAGCACTCTTTCACACCAGTTCTGAAAGGGGTATTTTTAGTCACTGTATAAATTAACTTAGGCAAGCCACATTTTAAGACCCTGAAAGCCTCTGTATACAATCACAGTCCTGGAATCGCTTCTCTTGTCTAATCTTCAACAGCATCCTCCAACAAGGTTAACTTTTTACAGATGTCACCTGTAGAGAGCATTGACAATTACCAAAATCTCACATACAATCCTTCAACTCCTGTTTGGTTTGGATTTTATTATTCATTTTTTGTTATTGTATGAAAGCTTCCAGTTGTCTCCTTTTGAGATAACAATACACTGATATAAAGATCTGATCTGAGGACTAGTTAAACCATGCAATTTTACTGGGGGGGGGGGGGGGGGGGAAAGAACAACAGAATATTTTGATTTTCTATTGACTGATAAATTTTATAAACATTCACTTTGTTTTACTCTTTACCATTGTTGGTCTAGAAGAACAATAGCATAAGTTTTAATCAGAAGCACATTTGCTGATGAGGAGAACTCTTGAATCCCAGTTGCAGGATCACCCATGGAACAACCTGTGTAGCTCTTTGAAGGTGTATCACAAAGTATGAAAACCACACTGGACCAAGACTTAGCCTTTTGAACTTAAATCTGCAAAGCAATTTCTTGAGCCAAGAACACATCTTAATTCTAAAAAGGCAAGCCAAACCTGGAAATCTGAGAGCTAGAAAAAACCACATCTTAACTGAAAACTGAACAAACTTGATATGAAAACCACTGAACCACAACAAACAATGACATTTATACAGCATAATATTCCAAGAACCAACCACACACTTAGAGCAACCATTCATAGGATTGCTACAAAACTACTAGCAAGTAATGCCTTTGAAGACAAAAATTTACTGTGCTGAAAGTCCTGAAGTTGCCTGAATTTTAGTTCCATTCTACTGACCTTCTTGTATCACTTCTATGATGAAAACAGCAGTCAGCCTCCCAGCAGCACACTGCTGTATGCAACATTTGTATGCATATCTGCAGCCTGTGCTTCTTACTCAAGATTCATTGGCAATCTTTCCTTTGTGTTACACTCAGGCCAGCAAGCATGTGAAAGATACAGGATTTGGATCTTTAACTTGAAGCTATAGAAACTACAAGAAACCAGAGCAGAAAGGGAAAAACTTTCTGCGGCTAACTTATGTGATCTACGCCATACGCACACCTCATAAGGATATTATTTACTAGCTAAAAATTCATGAATGACCTTACTAACAGGCTGGCAGCACTAGTGTATTCAAGCTGTGAAGCAGCAGGGGAAAACCCAACAAAACCCAGGTCATTTCCTCTCAGGGAAAGCTGGTTGGTCTCCAAGGCAGCTGGAGATGGATAAAAGCATTGATTATAAGCACAGTACTGAATGGCAGCTCAGTCTGCATTAGTCCCAAAAATTTCTCAGTTATGGATGGAACAGGACATATGAACTGCAGATATAAAGATTCACAGAAGGAAGGGGACCGTGTAGCTAAAATCCCTTATGTTTCTGTCTAGTGGCTTGGATTTATCCTCAGCTCTTCTTCATTCAAACCAGCACAGGTTTCACTGTAATTACTTCCAAGAGCCATAACTGAATGAAGAGCAAATACTAGTACCTAAAGCAAACTGAAAACTACCAAACTAAGCAACATACTTGTCTTTATTAATTTAATCACAAATCACATGCAAAATAAGGCTCCCTAATTGAAACTCTCATGTTGATTATACCAGCAGACCAACTAGAAAATAGCACAGCTGCCATGTGGCTGCTCTTTTTTGTTGGTTTGAAAATGTTGACTAGTTGAAAAAATAGGAACCAGCAAACACTCATTCCATCTCCTCCTTCAAAGAACCTCTCATGGTGATAACTGACTGAAGGGAGGAGTTCGATGTGTTCAGCAACCAGATATGAAGACACTTCAGTGACATTGAAGGTTGTTGCTGATAGAAAAAAAAGGTCAGAGTAAACTCTACAGTATTAGTTTCACACGGCTTACTCTGTTACCGAGAAAATTGCATAAAACAAAAGGGTGTATTTTGGAAGCTTTATTTTTTAAAGAATTTTTTTCGTAGGCTATGAGATGACAATAAAGAAAATGTGAGGCAGATCAGTGGAACTTATAAAACCAGGACTTCAAAGTGGCAACAGAAGCTACGTAACAAGGCAAGCTGGCTGCCGCAGCAGCTGAGCAACCCTCTTAGAAAAGTTAGGCAAACATTTTGCTTGTCTATTTGCACAGAAATCCAGATTGCTGCACAAAGTGATGCCTTTATTGCTATTAAGATCAACACACTCTGTGTTGATCTTAAGTCTAATGTGGGCTTGCTTCTTGACAAGTAGCAAACCTGCTGCTTCCTTCGAGGACAAGGAATTGGTTGCCAACTGATAAACCAGGATGTTTACAGGCAATAATTAGGCAGAGCTATCAGAAACCTCTCTTCAGAATGTAGACTAAGTGACTCCAAAGAGTCATAAATTAATTTTCTACACACAAAAGCATCACCAAGAGAGTGAATGTTTCTAATTTTGCTGTTTCTTACCAGACCACCCTTCTCACCTAGTATAATATGTAGAAGTATATGAAGACAAAAAATTACTTGCAAGCCTGTTTGAAGAGAGACAGTTTTAAAGACAAATACATAAGGATTTTACCTCAGATGATCTTTTACCTAAGATTATCCAAGTCAATCAGGGATGAAAGACAGAAAAATGAGGTATTGATGATATCTGGCAGTGCACAGTAACCCAGCAACAGGTCACAGTAGCTAGTTTTTACTATTCCGTAAGCTGTGAATGTTGCCTCCTGAAATCTTTTAAGTATTGTACTGGTTTCATTTAAATATGGGGGGCTGATGGGTCAGAAACAAGCTTTGGATTTGTGAGAAATATCCTTCTACCAGTAGTGATGGATGTCTGTCCTTTACCAGTTATCTGTGCAGTTATATTTAATATACAGGGATTTTTTTTAGCTTAACACTGACTGGCTTTCCACAAAGGCATTTGAAGTGACGAACAAAACCTACCACGTTATCATGTGCATTCTGAAAGATCAGGCTCTTCAGTATGGGAGAAAGATGCACTGGTAAATTTTATATTTGTTGGTCAAGTAAAGTTCATTTCCTTTTAGTGGACCCTGGTCCACAATATTTTTGGGTATCAACCCTGCGAAGAGTCAGCTCTGCAAATACTTAGTACTGGATAAAAATCTTCTTCCAGAGTACACTGTAAGCACTTAAGGATGTTCTGTATAGTTCTAGGTTAGGTATGAGTGGTGTGGTTTTCTTTCTGTGTTAAAGTAAATTCATACATGACATCTACACTGCACCTATTATTATGCAAGAACCTTTTGGAACCACTCTCCTTACACTGTTAAGAACAACTGTGTTACTGTGCTCAGAAAAAAATACTGTTCACAAAATGCTAGAAAGTAACAGAACAACTCTAGGTTTACAGGAGATAGTATGGCTTCTTTTTTATCGTGCATTTTATAGTAAAGCATTTAACTTGCTCATATTTACCTTATATAGAAGACAGTCAACGTCAGACTAACCTAGCTATTACTCCTCCTATCTCCACAATTCACACAAATAATGCAGCAACATTCCCCAAGGAAATTAAGCTCTAAGCACCTAACTCATCACAGCGATAAGAAGCTACTCTTTCTGCAATGTCGTACTTAAGCAGCTTCGTTAACAGTTCACCACCAGTTTAAAACAAGCAACTGTCACCAATTTGTCACAGAAACTTTCTGCGATAAAGCCACAAGGCTGCTGGGACCTTTAGTGAGTTTCATACCAAACACTGACAAAATCAGAAGAAAAACTAGGGAGAGAAACAACAAAAAGCACCTAGTCTATATTTTATTGGCTCACCGCACATGAGAAAACACTCAGTAAGTTACCCCTACATATACGAATTATGGTTTTAAAACCACAAGAATTGTCTTTAAAGAAAATCAGAGGGCATCACCTGGTGTAATTATAAAGTACAATAAAATCTGATTATGAATAACGAAATGCTCTTAATTGAAAATTTTAACTGAAAATTTTGATTTAATTGAAAATTTTAATCCATAGGAAAGCAGCTATTACAAATTTGCAAAAAAAACCCCAAATAAAACTTATGAAATAATGTTTCTTGAATGCCTCTAAACAAGACCCGTGTACAAAGCCCCTTCTTATTCAATGCACAGGTTTTATTCAGGGAAAGGGCACATTTTGCTATAGGATTAAAAATTGCAGAGTTCCTTGTGCTTATTTTACTATTCAATAGAACTATTGTTTCCTTCGAGTGTGGTTTGGATGAAGTGCAACAGACAGATTCTCACGGGGAGAAACAAGAAGGCAGGAGGAAATAAAAGCGATCATTTTGAAAAAGCATTTTTGTGGTCTCACACACACAGAGCAGGATTTAATGATTTCAACAACGGCTCTGTCCTCTTCCCCAGGAACTGAATTTAACTGAAGATGCAGGTTTACCTTACCTGACTACACCAGATCAGCCAAAGAATTCCTACAATTACTTCTCTCCTTTGTTAAACCTGGGAGGTATTACAGGATTTACAAACTCCTAATCACTACACAAAACTGTGGTCACTCTAGAGTGAATTCCCACCATAGTATTTAGGCTTCCTTTTACCACTTTAATCGCAAACAACAAAATTTAACACACACGTCCCATTTAAAATATATTCATAGCCCTACCCTGCTCTAGAATTAACTGGGCATGGAATATACTACACTGATACTTTTTTTTTTTTGGACAGTGTGACATTTGATACATTTGTTTTCATTCCTAGGAGCCTCCAGAGGGTCAGAAGCTCCGTCTGCAAGATGTGCTGTGTGCCAGCGCACTGGAACTCTGGGCCAGAGCACACCACTTCTTCCTGAGCCATTGGATGGTGACAAGGCCCTGCCCAGAGCAAGATGGGACTTTCTCCACTGATGCCAATCCCAATGGGAGCAGGTCACCTTCACCTTCTGTACCTGCACCTCATCAGCTGACACCATTGCCCCAGCACACCAAGATGGGGTAAGCTTAGCCTTGCTCAACTTCCTCATGAATCATCCTCTGCTCTCATTGTCTCCCACCATCCTCACTGCAACCACTTCACCTTCTGTGACTGTGAATTTCAGGGGTACTGCTACAACCCTATGTTACCAGCCACTGGTTTCTACAAAATAGAAAAAATCTGAAAGAATTCAACCTTCCTGCAGAACTAAACACCACCTGTAGACCTCTGAAGAGATCTCACAGCTTTTGCTTACTGGTTATGTTGACTTGAAGAGGAAATTAAACCTTTTACCCTTGGTTTATTGTTTCATATAGTGAAACCATTGACCTTCCTCTTTTTTTGAATGCAGGAAAACCAGACATACTAGGTTCTTAAGGACTAGTTTCTCAGTACAAAGCTGCAACAGAAACAAAATGCAACATATTTTAACATATTTTAGATACATGGGTAGATGCAATTTCCCTACAACCACCTACAATGCATTTTATCCACACTCGTTATCCCTGCACTCTATAATGACCAATAAAATTTTTCTTGTTAGCTTTTTCATCATCCCACCTAATTACAACGTAGCAACAAACGTTTTCCCTTAAGTAGGTTGTCAATAAAGAAGAATTTTACATAAATTCACTCCTCTCCCAGAATGAAGACCAACTGAACACTGAAAAGCAGTTATTACATTTCCTTATTTTCTCCATCCTCATGACTTAATATCATCAAGTTGTTGTGTTAGGGCTTTTAAAAAACTTTAATTCAGGCCATTTTGTTATCTCAAAAGAAAAACTGCATGTAGCTGATTTTTAGTAACTGTGATGACTGATTACTTAGATAAAACCATCAGCAGACTGCACAGATTAAGGATACTTTGCTCTACTTCAAAACATAATTACAAACAAGCATACTATGCCCTGCCTGTGATAAACAAGCTCACAGCGAGTGCCCAGTAAAGTGAACTAAATTAAATTTTCAGTTATATAGAAGCCTTGGGTCTTAAAAGCCATCCTTAAAATAACTGATGCATTTACTTGATTAAATTTAAATGGGAAAACCACGCTTTTAAAGCTCCATTGTAAAATCAGCAGGTAGTCTACAATTTACAAACGTTCATTTGGATCCAAATTATGTTTGCTATATAATACCAACATGTAATGAAACTCTGTAAATATCCACTGTGAATAAAATCTTGTGCAAAGTGTTTTGTATTTCACAGACCACCTCTTTATATGTCTACCTACCTCACCTCTCTTCTCTCAAACACCATTTACCCATTCAATGGGAAATACCTGTATTTTTGTGAAGGACTACAGGCCTCACACACAACAGTGCCCATGCTGTCTGCCAATAAAGATGCCTTAAAAACTCAAAGCACATAATAATTTGACATTGTTTTCTTACCAACAGCTATTATCCTATTAACCCATGAGAAACAATGTCAAGAAGAGTTCATTTATACTTTGTTGAAAATATTGGTGTTAAGGGTGTAACTTATACTTTTGACTTCACCACATAGACACTAGAAAACAAACAATTTTCAAAACATCTTACAAATATTTAAGGAAAAAAAATCCTGGGGGAGAGAATTCCAATTTAAAAAAAAAAAAAAAAGCTTTGGATTCCCCTTTTTACTTCATTGCATAGTCTTGGGCCCAAATTTATTCCAGGCAGATTGTGAAGCCAGCACTGAACACGCACAGAGGCATTAAACAAATGGAACCGAGTTCTCTAACTTCCAAAACTTTTGCCTTCCCTTCAAAAAACAACAGATTAAGAGATGGCAAAGGGACAAGAGAGGGGAGAACGCATGTTTTTCGCTTTTCACACGTATGGAAGGCTCGCTCGAAGAGTCCACGCTGTGCTGGGACGCTGCCAGCTGGGCCGGTTCGCCAGGGAAACACCACCTTCTCCTTCGCCCCGGCGGCGGTGGCCGCTCCGGGGGCGCACCCCGGCCCCGGCAGCCCCTCTGGGCGGGGCGCCCGCCGCCCCCTCCCGCTCGGGCAAAGCCCCGGGGTGGCCCCGGTACCTGTCAGTCTCCAGCGCTCGGGGTGCGCCAGGGCCAGCAGCCTCCGAGCCTCGAAGCGCGGCGGAGCGCCCGCAG
>VZRL01004078.1:159704-185517 GCA_013397895.1 Origma solitaria
CCCGAGGGCCCTCCCGGGAGCCAAGCCGGCGGCATTGTGGCGCCGGGAGGCCGCCAGGGGGCAGGGCCCGGCCCGCGCCGCTTCCCGCGCAGCGCACCCGGGGGGCCTTCGTGGCGCGCGGCGCTGCCCGGGGCTGTCCTCGAAACAGGGGCGCGACCAATCGATCTCTCGGGGAGGAGCGGCACAGGCCGAGCCGGGCGGGCAGCCCGCCCTCCGAGGGCACCGGAGCTGTGCTCGCCCCGTGCTCCGCGTTAGGGCGATTTTTTTGGGGATTCTCTCCCGTTGGGAAAGGCAGCGCAGCGCATGGCCGCTTCCCGCGGGCCGGGAGAGGGCCCGGGCAGCGCCTTTGGGCGGGCTCGGCCCGACCGAACCCGCGCTCCCCCTACAGAGGGGCGGAACCAGTTGGTTTGGGAAAGACCTCTGCGATCATCAACTCCAGCCTGTGATCGAATACCACCGGTCAGTTAGACCATGGCACTCAGTGCCACATCCAGTCTTTCCTTAAACACCTCCAGGGACACTGACTCCAGCACCTCCCTGCGCAGCCCGTTCCGGTGTCTAATCACCCCTTGTGTGAAGAAATTCCTCCTAATGTCCAACTTAAACCTCTCATGGCACATCTTAAGACTGTGTCCTCTTGTCCTGTCGCTGGTTGCCTGGGAGAAGAGGCCAACTCCCATCTGGCTACCTCCTCCGTGCAGGTGGTTGTATAGAGCAAGAAGGTCAAACCTGAGCCTCCTCTAAACAGCCTAGTTTTGGAAAACACTAGTACACAAAATTACCCCAGCCCAGGGTGCCTGCCCCCATCTCCGCTGGGGATAAACTGCGTTCTGTGAGACAGGACAGAGCAAATTTCAAACCTGGGTGCGATACCAAGGGTCGGGGTCTTGCCAAACCTGCCACAGCACTGAACCCCTGCCCCTGTGGGGTGCTGGAAAGTGCAGAGGGGGAAACCCAGTGAATGTGGGGGAGGATGCAGGTGAAAGCATTGCAAGAAGGTTACACCCAGGAAAGTTTGCAGGGATGAGAGTTTACCTCTTGCAGTGAAGCTTCAGGTGCTGCAGGCTGTCCTGCCAAACCTGTGCTGTCCCCAGTTTATCTGATTGGGTGTATGAAAGCTGCTGGGGTTATATGTTGTAGATTAAACTGCAAACATTAAATTTCTATTTAGTTATTGCATGATGCTGAAATAGTTCTGTAGCCTGTCTGCATCTTCACGGAGAAAAAACCAGGGACTTCAGGACAAAAGTCTTTGCATTGAGTGAAGCAAGCAGTACAAAAGCAACAGAGCACTGAAATACCATAATACATGTTCTTTCAAAGAGCTATTTAAAGGAAAATGAAACATTTCCATTGTGAAATTAAACCTGATTGAGGCATACAGTTGCCACTGCCAGGTGCACCCAAGCAGTGAGGTGTGCAGGGTGAGGCTCTGGCATCTCTGCATGTAGGTGTCACTGAGGTGTGTGATCTCTCTGTGTAATAAAACAATCCATGGAGATGCAAACAGTGCTTCAGAAAGGCAGATTCTCAGCACTTGTGTCTATCCTGTGCTGGCTGCAGGATGAGACCTGTTGGAGAACACAGGGTGTTTTCTCTTGAGAGACTTTGGAGAAGTGAGAATTATGGATTAATCATTAAAAAAAAAAGAGAATGCCAAGCACCCCCTACCTCCTCCAGGACAAGGAGATCTGCCTGGCAAAGTCATCAGAAAGTTTAGATGCAGCAGAGCTTTACACTCCCCTTTGGTTTAGGCTTTGTTTCTGGGTTAAAAAATAATATATAGAAACACAACTCCCTCCAAACTTGCAGATGGTTATACAGTCATCCTATGGTCATGAAATGGTCATGAAATATTTGCACTAGTGGAGTGGAGTTGCCAGGAGGGAAGAGAGTGCCTAAAATTCTGGCTATTCTTTTCTGGTCTGTTTACCACATGCAGATTGCTCTGCCATTGCCTTAAGCAAAAATGGCAAAAAGTGACAGCAGTCCTGCACATGTCCCCAGCTAAGCTGCTCACCAATTAAAAAAAAAAAAAAAGCAAAAGCTATGCAAATATGCCTTGCTTCAACTCCAGTAATGGGCTGAAGTCACGATGTGTTAACCTAAAATACTACGAAGTCACATGTGCACTCACAGCTCCAGTCCCTGGGAGCGAATGTTTAGGACTTGGCGGATTCCTGGTGTTGAAGTACACGCAGCTCTGGAAGGATCTGTGCTGGTTCTGAAGGGCAAGTTGTCAGTACATGAGTTTTGCTGTGCTTTTCTGGATGCCAGACAAATGCCCATTCTCCACATGCAGTTGGCACTAGTTTGTCTGGAGTTGTCTTACATGTGACCCCAGTTTATCACTGCAGCAGCACATAGCAGTTTCTGCCCTTATTTGCCCTGTCCCTCTCCATGAACTACAGAGCATCAGTAGCTGTTGCAAAGCCAGGCACAGGGCTCGCCTGAGGCAGACATCAGAGAGCACAGGTACTATCACTGCTGTCCAGAGAAAACCTTCTGGCAGGAGTGGTTTGTTATCTAGCAGCCTTTCTCCCCTTAGTGTCCTCCTACCTCATCACTTCCAAGAACTTCCCAAGACTCCTGCGCAATCCAGCCTTTGAGTATTTCAGCGGGAGTGTTGCTGTGTCTCTGAATGGCACTCACTGCTGTCTAGGTAGCCCACTTGTCTAAGTGTAAAAATGGACTTTGATCTGGCACGTTCCAAATTAGGGTTCAAGATATCCCTCAATATCCCAGAAAATATCCCAAAATCAAAGGTTTCTTTCAGATGGAAGCTGGCAATTCAGTCTGCTGCAGCCTACCTCTGTTAAACAATTTTAAGCCACAGGAAAAACAAACAAACAAACAAACAAACAAAACCCCCAACAAAAAAAGGCAACTAAAAAAACCAAACAGACAAAAAACCAACAAACAAGAAACACCCCAACCCAAACCCCAGGCTTGATATTTACAGGCCGTTTACAAGGATGATCAGGATGATAATTTCAACAAGCTGCCTGACCAGCCCCACTGCTGCCCTACCAGGGCTGCTGGAGCCAATGTTGATGCATGATGTACAGCAGTGTGAACAGAAGCATCATTACTCAGCGGGGGAAAGAAGTGATAGCAAAGAAATAGAACTGGATACCATCATGATCCTGGTCTTGTGTCCTGATACTCATAGCTCCTGAGCTGCCTCCCACCCCATTCTCTTCAGAGCTGGGAGAGCAATACCAACATAACTCCTCCCTTTGACAGACCAGTAGAGGGATTTGGATGGAGTTTACTTCCTCCTGTTCTCAAAGTGTCAGAGGAGCACTGCCCATGTGCTGATACGCTTGTAGAGCACCAAACACTGTAAAGCTCTGTTCTTAGCAAACCCCCCATCTGTATATGCTAAAATATAATAAACAGAAGACCACAATGTCACTGAAGATCACAAACCTGTGCAAAGAGAGTTTTATCCTAAAAGAAACTGCAAAGATCTGGACTACGTAAGAAAGCAGGGCTATTGATAAAGCAGGCTTCTGAAATTGTCTCCTTCTTCCCCCAACCCTCAGCTTAATGCAAGAGTAACACTTATAATATCAGGTTATAGAAATAACTTCTACAGCTGCCTTCTTCAACAACTTCCCCATCCCAAGACTGTTTCTTCAGGATAACACACAGTAGATGTAACACCTTGTCTTCAACTGTGCACTTAGAATGTACCACCTTCCCCACTCACCTGCTGCTCAGTGCTGTTGTATAAAGTGTCCATGAAACAAAAAGCCAGACAGAGGTTTAAAATTGTTAAAAAAGATTACCAGTCCAGAGGAAAATTTTATCAGTATTTTGTACTTGAAGTACACTGCACATGGTGAACATTGCTGAGTTATTTCAGTCAGTTTAGGCTCCTATCCAGTACTTTTTAAAAAAACCCCATAGCTGATGTGCAGCATGCCAGGATAGTCTTTGGCAAGGAACATCCAGGCAGTTCATTTAACTGTCACATTGGTGTCTTGTAATGGTACAGTTTTAGAGCCTGGCTCACCATAAGCAACTAGACACCACTCAGAAGAAAGGCCATTTCAGGACTTTGTTGAAGAACCCACAGAACCCAGAGGTCTAACAAAAGTCAGCAAGTGTTGAAACAAGGTTAGCAACATGGCTTGAAGTCCTTTTTATTTTTCTTGGCAAACCCAAAGGACCTGTTAATGGAAATACCATTTCTGTAAAATGTTTTAGACTTAAAAACACTTGTAAGAGACTGCCTTTTCACAAAGTGAGCAGAATGGGGAGGAATAGGATGAACTTTACCATTTGAGGAAGTAAGACATTTAGACTGAACAGTGTGGCAGCACACTGCTTGGGAGATGCCCGTGCTAAAAGTGAGAAGGGCAGCTTTAGTATAGACCTGTGAATGGGCATAGCAATTTATTAGAGCAAATACCATTTCCATTCATCAGTATTCAGTGACTTAGCATGGAGTTTTACCTTAGCTTTATCTATACTTACTGTGGCCTGGACTACCTGACAGCCTGGATGGGTGTTTTGCTCTAGTCTTTATCAATTCAAGAGGTTAGGGAACAAGACAAAATTATCAGATAATGAATGTCAAAACCAAGGAAATATTTCTTCCCTCATAAAACCTAGGTGTAGAACTTCTTGCTGCAGCGAACTGTGCTAGCTACAAGTATATAGCTGATTAATAAAAGAGATGAGACTATTTCAGATGAAACTAAATCCATCAGCAGCCATTGAAGACGTGGCCTGCAATGCCAGGGGTCTACTGTAAAAAACCCCAAACCCCAGTAACTGTGAGAATACAGGATTGTGCAAACCATGAAGGACCACTGTGCATATGACTTCTTTTTCTGAGTATCTTCTGACAGCCGCCGGCTGGTAGCATGCAGTGCCTGGAGCCCTGTGCATTATTCAGGAGGCACACGAAGCGAAAAAAGTTTTGCAGGAGAAGGAGGACCCAGTTATGCAACTGAGAACAATGTTACACATGGACACACAAACTACAAGATCCTACTATGTTTATTAACATTTGAGTGCTTAACTATGTCAACTTCAATGCTTTTGTGGTTTTTAAAATATATTTGAAATAGAAAGGAAGTGGTCCATACAAATACACTTATTTCTAAACTAGGTGGCTAATAAAGACTACAATCCAAATTTTGCTAGACTTAATGATATTCCTTCCTTCTGCTCATACTTTCCTCCCAATTCTGCCTTAAAATTCAGCCTGTCAATCACCTGCAGACATTTTTTATAGTCTAGATTGTTTCCTGGCTTCCTTCCTTAAAAGAACACCAAAAACTCTCCACACAGTACATAGCAGTTTATAGGTTTGAAGCTCATAATTACTGATTGTTTTTCCAACAATTCAGGAATCACTTTTACGTCTTTTAGCCTATGTACATATAACAGGATTTACTTCTGAAGTCTCTTTACTCTTTGTCACTTCTATATGCAAAACACTTCAGAACAAGCCAAGTAATCAAAAGCCCAGTTCTACTGTAGAAGTTAGATGTTAATGGGAAACTTTGTTCTTTACCCATCTCATCCTTATTTCCGCCCCCTGCCCTTTCCACCTCCCTTCTCCCCTCCCACTCTTTGGTTGCTGTTTGCTCTACTTCAGGACCAAAACTCCAGCTGTTCTAAATCTAAACACTACTCAGGACATATGGCAACAAACAGCAAAATGAGTTCCAGTGAGCACTGGTGGGCCATATCCTTCCTAGGTATTCACTCAGGCATTCAGCCAAAACAGTCATTTCACAATGAAATCTTTGGGCTGGACTCTATGGAATTGAGCAAAACCACTCAAAACAACTAAAGATATTACTGCAGGTTGAAGAATACCATGTGTTTGGTCTGGTGAGTGGTATTGGCTCAACAGAGCTGAAGGAGGTCTCTCTACAGACCTGCCAAGCACAAAGCATCAGCAACACAACCGCCTTCCATACATTTTTCTTCAACATGCCCAATCCTGGCCTGGGATTGTTACGCTGTTTCACACTTCTAAGGTGCAGCCATCAGAAGATCAGCAGTGCCATTCAGTTCCATGTGTACCAAGGGGTTTCTGGTACTCCCAGCACAGAGCTACAGCACACGCTGGTGTTAATGTCAGGAAGGTCAAACACTTTCCTGGTAAAAAGATTTTTGCAGTTTACTATTGTGTAAATACACAGTAAAAAAAAATAAAAAGGCAACTGTGAGTTGTCTGAACTCTTAGATTGTTTAGATGTTCTCAAGAGAATTTTCTCATGAAAATCCAGAAGGGCTGAGGGAAGCTGAAGGGAATTATCATTTAATACTGACAGCTTGTCTAGAAGACATTTGCTTGAAAATGACATTTTAAAAGATCGAACCACAAACATAATACAGCACTACAGAATGAGGCCTTTTGGTGCATAGTGTCAACCTCAGGGGGTACCTAAATCCTTCACGTGCATTTCAGCTGACCTACAAAGCTATATCAATACCCCACTCCATGACAGGGCACATTAGCTCTGTGGAAAGCAAGTAGAGGGACACCAAAACAGCAGCGAGCAGGACCACCAGATTCAGCCTCCAAGGGTCAAGTGGGGTCTGGCTCAAGCAGTACAGGAGAAGCTGCTGCCCTCTTCTTCTCATACAAGTCAGAGCGAACTTCCCAGAAAGGGACCAAACGATTTTTATTTTTCTTTTTAAACTAAATGCTTTTAATAGAAAACAAAATACAAAATAACTCTTTCCAGAAAGCAGAAATATTTAATCTCTCCAAATGACAAACTAGAACGTGCTTTATCCGCAGATCCTTGTAAATGCTGATGATTTATCTCACAAAGTGTTCATGAAACTGGTATTGCAACATTTGAGAAAAATCCAACACTGGCAGAGCTGCCTCTGTGTACACACAATAATTTAGTAATACTATTTTTTCCCATGTCACTTTGTGTGTCTCTTCTCATCCCCCTCTCCCTAGACTGCCAACTTCCATTTACGGAAATATTTCTGTGAGGTGCAGTGGTGGGTTGACAAGCCCTGTTTCCATTAGGAGTCCAAACTTTGCCACTTCCATTCTATGGTGCCCTCCCTCAAGACAAGGCAAGTTGTTGATTACCTTTAAAGCCACCACTCCGTCCCCACTGTCCTCCCATCCTCAAAACACAGTGCAACCAGAGTCAGAAAATTTCCTAATTAATGGAACATAAATACACATAATCACAGCTAGTACCAGGAACCAAACCCAAACGACAATGCAGAGATGGGCCCCAACTGAGGTCAGATTTCCATCCCCTTACTAAAAAAAGAACAATGGTATTTTCTACTTACTTAGTCCAAAATATTCCAGAAGTGCTATAGGGAGCTGAAATATTTAGGACCACTATCACTGTAGAAAATACACTTTTTTTTTTAATAGAAGTGTCTTAAAAATGCTGGTCCTCTGCAATACCAGGAAAACAAAAGCAAAACAAAATAAAAACCACTGGGCCAGTAGTTCTCCACACACTCAAGCCGAATTAACAGTAGGTAAGATGTGCCCATCAATCAATGCGGGATATTTAAGTGCAGCTCAGCAGCTTATCTGGTTGGCAGTTTCACTTGTCTGGGCCAGGCTTTCAGTTTCCCCAAGCTACTGGATTTACTCCCCTTTTTCCCATTCCTACAAGTACAAAATTAGAATGTATATGTATTTTCATCCCTCCTCCTTTTTCTGTTCAACAGCACAGGTGTTTTTGTGACATCTTAAAGCATTTGCATCGCTCCGAACATGCCTTTCACAGGGGCAGAGGAAGAAATGTGTTTCACAGTCAGTAATCTCAGCTTGCAATGGACTCTGGCATTCAAGACACCCACCCACTTCCCTAAGACAAAAAGCAAAATTAATGTTCCTGATTTTCTTGTGCAATTCCAGTCACCAGAAGAAGATTACAGGCCATAAACTGTACGCTCAGTACATTATTCATCTGCCCGGTATATACACCAACCAGTTCACTGGAAGACCCATCTGCGGGAGCGTTGCAGTAAGTGTTCCGAATGTCCCAGACCCGAACTGAATTGTCCATCGACGCTGAAGCAATTAAACTACTGTCAGGGCTAAAAGTAAGGCTGGTTATGTTGTCCGTGTGCCCCCTCAGTTCTTTGTAAAGAGTTCCTGATGCCAAGTCCCACAGCTTCAGCCGCTGGTCTTCGCCTGCCGATGCCAGGTACTTACCATTGGGAGAAAACGCGAGCGCCAGCACGGGGCCCCGGTGCCCGGTGAAAAGCCGCACCGAGTTGCCCTGCTGAGTGCTCCACAGGCGCACGGTTTTGTCTGTGGAGCCTGTCGCCAAGTAGTTGGAATTGGGGTGGAACTTGACACAGTCCACATCTGCCAAATGGCCTGCGTATATTCGCAGTGGGTACGTCCGATCAAACGACCAGAGTCTTGCAGTGCGATCATGGGAACCGCTGGCAAAGTACAGGCTGCAGGGGCTAATATCCAAATCCCAGACAGGATAGGCATGTCCTTGGTACAACACAGTGTTTGTAAAACTTCCGAGGTCCCAGTATCTGATGGACATGTCCTCAGAACAAGATAAGAGTCCTGAACTATCTGAAAGGAACCTAGTGCTATACACAGGTCCACAGTGTCCTCTCAGGATCTTCATTTCTGTGCCTGCGCTGTCATCCTCTTCCTCCTGGTCAAGAAGAAAAAGAAACAAGAAAGGAAAGCATGTTTATCCATTCAACAAATAGAAGAACCACTACAAGGAAAACAGGAGGGTGTTAATACAGAAGGAGTTACTTTAGATGTGGCACACAGTTTGTGCAACTCTGAGACACAAACATTGCTGATGCATTTGCTCTAAGTGAATATTGAAAGAGATGGTGAGATAACATTTTCTAGGAAGGCATTATCCTTATTTTTGGTAGCCCCATGCTAAATCTGGAAGGTATCTTAACCTGAGACTGTAGGCAAAGAGGAGAAAAATATTTAATGACATTTTTCCATTTGCTAAAACCATATGCATAGTCCCTATCCACACTCTACTAAAAACATTTGGCTAAGATGTTGAAAACAGATCTTGGCATCTATACTTTTCATGTGGTCATTGTTGGAAGTGACTCTCACAGCAGAGCGAAACAATCACAGATGTCTCAAACAAAAGGCAGGAGATGGAAAGACAAAGCATATTTGACAAGCTGTCTGCTCAACATTCTTTCTTAATCCTGAATGTGAACAGAAACCCAGCAAGGCTCCAAAATCTATTTCTCCCTGCAAGCTCCATCAGGATGTTTTCACATCCTCGCCCTTCAAGAACAGCCTTCAAGAATAGCAAATGTATGCAGCTTATTTAGGTCAATATTCTGGTGTAGGAGAAGATGAATAATCACAAAAATGATGGCATTGGAAACCTTTCTCTCCTGTTATTCTCCAATTCAAGTGCCAGGGTAGACAGTCAACAAGTAAAGGCTTTTGTGTTTAAAGACTCTTCAGTGAGCTGTGCTAAAGCAATCTCCCAATGGAAGGTAAGAGTCTCTAAAAGCCTAATCAGGTAGCACCTCTTGACACTCAAAGGCTACGGACTACAGGGGTTTCAACAAATCTCAGAAGTGTCCTTGCCTGACAAGCTGGCGTCTGACACTGCAAGATAACCCCGGCTTGGGGTGCACCTGTGTAGCAGCTTGAGACCACCTTTCCTCAGGGCTGCCAGGCAGACATTTTTCCTCAGTACTGAATTAGTAGACTCAATCGCAGACTCATGTACATCAAATTGAACACAACATCCTTTTATTTGTAAGCAGCCCCTTTAACATTTATCATCTTGACCTGGCCCATTTCCTGCAGAAGGAGCACTTCCTGCCCCGAGAGGAAACCCAATTCCCTAGGGCTGCTGGACTGCTGACAACCAGCAGAAGGCAGACCAGCAGAAGTCAGTGTGTTATAAGCAGCTCCTTTTGCTGACATGCTATCTTCCACCCCTCTGACCTCAGGACCCATAGACAGATTGGCTTCAGACTTAGCAATAGTCCTGAAAGTGCTTCTCCTCCAGAGGTTTCAAATTTAATGCTGGAGGTGAGCAAACTCTGACTTGGCTATCTCCCCTTCCCTTTCTCCATCTCAACAGCATGTTACGTAGTAGGCAGCAAGCCATATTTAGCAATGCTGCTTCTCTTCAGAGTAGTCAGTGCTCATGGGAGCTTTATGATGGGGCTGGAAGCCAACTTCATCTCTGCTATGGAGGTGAGGCAGAGAGAAACTGCAGGCTCTGGCATGCAAATCCCCATTCTTATTCAGCTTGCTTTTTCTACACCAGATAGAGCATGGCTTACTGGAATCCACAGCATCTCTAGGCTATGTTGCCACATTAAAGGAGAACGGCTGATATCTGCAGCATTTTATACTGTTTAATTATGACCATAAGATTCCTGACAAGTACCAGTGAAAGCTCATCCAAGCTACCTATATTGTACTACATTTTCTGCAAATTTTGCAAGTGCAGGTACTTAATTTCGTGCATTCAAATAAAGGCTACATGGACTGTCTGCAAGCACCTCCTCTTCCTTCATTGTATTACAGTACCAGCAGATTTAACAATGCCTTCTGCAGTGTTGAAACCCACACTCCTGTATGGTCACAGGTAGCAAATCTTCTCTTTGACTTCAGTTTGACACTCACTTAGCACAACTGCACACTCCTGTCATAGCTCACTGAAAACAGTACATCTATAATGCTTCTGAATCACTACATTTTTCAGTTTCCTTCCTATCCAAGTTAGTCTGCTGACCAGATTAACAAGGCAGCTCCAAGCGCAGACACCAAGCCTCACAAAGCAACAATAATAGTCTCAAAGAAAAACAAAACAAAATCTCACATCCCTCCCCTTTTTTGTTTCTAACCAGTAACAGGTTTTCCTGAGTGTCATCATCTCTCTCATCCTGCAGTGCTCTTAAGATGTCAAAAGGGAAGATCTCTTATCTGCCTACAGTAGAGATGCCTAGCAAGGAACAATGAGGAAGGATGGCCCTCTTTGCAGGACATTTCTTACTACTGCTCCTTCCAGAATTTCCTTGCATCTGCCATCAAACAAGGTGTCAGCATCATCCCCACTCATTACCACACGAAGGACCACTCCCACTTAAAAGCAGAACCTTAGAAGCAGAGATAAATGGGGTCAAGTCTTAGTCTTTACAGGATTTAAAGGCTTGCACTATTGTGCCTTGAAACAGAGCATTATTTTCTGCTGTTGATTTATGGAGTATCAGGGATGAGCACGGCAAAATTGCAGAGAGACAGACAATACATCCATTTGCACAGCTACAAAACTCCATTTTTATACTAGACCCAAAGTAAGAGAGACTATGAAGTGGCAGTGGCATTTGTGAGATGCTACTATAAAGAAATCATAATTACTATATCTCAAAATAGTAAGTCTCTCTTATTTGCAAGAAGCAAAACTACACTAGTAAAGTACACTGCAGCATCACACTAAGCAAAATTCACTAAAACTACACCTAGAAAATGATTTTGACCTTAGTGACACAAAGGCTTCATATAGACTAGGAAAAAATGTTGTTCTAACATGCTTTTGCTAAGTTTCAACCTCATTTATATATATATACACACGCCCTCACAGGAAGAATAAACCCAACAGAGTAGCTTTAGTGCCACCCTGAACATCATCTACTGAAACTAGCATGATTTTCGACCTTTATAACTTCATAAAAAGAAGGATCTATTTCCTTGCACAAAATAAAAAACCAGGTTGAATACTACTTATTTAATGCATTACTAGTTAAATATGTTATCCAAAGATAATTATACAATACAGAAATCAACCAAACCAAATTTTAACATCCTCACAAGTTATTCTACAGAACTCACAGAAGTAATGTCAAAGCATATTTAGAATTTTTGTTCTTTGTCAAAGTTCTCATCAGCTTTATCTCTGCGAATTGCTACTGATCAGACTGCAGTGACAGTCTGAAATACAGCCCCTCCTCGCACTGAGCAGCAGCCCAGTCAAGGTAGTCTGGTTTGGTCTTGGTATCTTTGGCTTCCTCTCCCATGGCACCAAAGCAAGTGCTGGTCTGTTCCCACTGCAACCCTATGGGTGCCTGTGTATTTTCATTTAGGGCTCCCAGATAACTGAATTTATTTCCTTGTAGTCAAGGGGCTTTCCTTGCATTTGGTAACCAACAGCGTGTTCAGGCTGGTATTGGTATTCTCCCTCACGTCTGAACTCCTGCTTAAGTCACTATTTGTTTTGTCAGTGGTGGAAATTATTCAGGGCAATGATGACTTTGTTCTGTGCTGGTTTTTGACCAGTTTTTGGCTTTAGACCTGTGCACAAAAACTGCAGGGTACCCAAAATATCAGACAGACACCACAAGTCATTTGCATTCAAGACTCCATGGCTGCTTCCTAATACATGTACAATATGCAAGTCTATGACTCTGTGACAAAAAAAGCTAATACACACACTCCTGATAACCTGGCAATATCTCACTTTTCTACAATCCAGAGCCAAAGAAGGTGGCCTGCTGATTTACCAGACAAATTCTCCTCTGTTGCAGGTCACTGACATTTGGCTTCCATGATGGGCAATACACAGTCACATGCCCTATGAACTCTTGCAGTTTGTAATGAAAACAAGTCCATAGCTCCATTTTGGGCTAGTCTGACCCACTCACCTGCACACTCAGCAAAAAGGGTTAAGCTGGGAAGCAGTGAACGTGCTGCTGTACTGTCTCACCTTGATGCTTGCCTCTTTTCTCAAGCTATTTAACAAGGCAATCCTTAATCACAGATTCCTGAATAGACCAAGCTCACTGCACTTTTCCAAAACAAACAGAACCTTGTCACTAAGTATTATTTAGAAGAAAAACAGTGTATAAAAGGATGTCTCTCTTGCTAAACGCTCAACACAAGAACAAATGAGTTTTGGGGTTTTTTTTAAGAGAAGAGTGATTAAAATATGGAAGAGTCACAAATTTTGATCTCTAACCAGATATAAGTTGCTACTTGGGTAGTTGTGTGGAGAGCGGAGGCAGGGTGTGACTAGAAAGCAAAAAAAAAAAAAAAGAGAAAATAAGTCTAGTAGAACATGCCATCTAGCCTTGCACATGAAGGTACCCACATCCCTGTCCTTGTCTCCGACACTCCAGAGTAGAAAGCGCCTCTGAAGTTTCTACACTTCAGATTCCTTAAGAGAGACATTTTACATAATTTTTCATTAACTTTTTACCTTTGGTAAATGAAGGTGATGTCTGAAATACAGTTTTGCATGTAGGCATCTGATCAGACTTCTTTAGCTCTTTCCTTACTTTGTATTTTCCTCTTCCTATGTCTCTGCCCTTCTCCCTAACCCCTGCCTCGTTGCTCTGAGCTGCGTTCTTTCTAGCTTTCACCTGGCACGGTTTTTACTGCCCGTATCTCCTTGTTTCATCTTCCTATACCTAAGAAAGCTCCATCCTCCTCAGGGAAGGGATCCTACTCTATAGTCACCTGTCCTTACTGGACTGCTTGTCTACTGTCATCTGTTCAAGGACAGCTGAAGGGGGGGGGATCAGCACCTAGGACTAACAAACCATGACCTGAGCACAAACTCATTGCACCTCAGTGCAGCCTTTACACCAACTGCAGGGAAGAATATGGATGAGAAGTTATGAAGTCTGTGCATCGAGGCAGACAGGTTGTACAATAGCCTCACAGTTCCCTAAGACATTACTAGATACTTGACAACCCATGTTCAAAACAGGTCAGCAGAAGGGGGAGAAGGGGGAAAAGAAGGGTATCCAGACCTCCTCATCCAGGATGTCACAAGCCAAACGGATGCGGGACACATCAACAAGGTGGGGCTCAGATTTCAACTTCCTGGAGCGCAGGCTCCACAGCTTCACACATGAATTATCGAACCCAGCAGCGAGCAGCTTGCTATTTGGTGAAATCTCTGCAGTGTTCAGCAACTGCTCCGTGTTATAGAAGGCATAGAAACAGATGGTGGTTAAGGAAGGGGGCCCGTCCTTGACACGTTTAATGCTGTCCTGCAGTAAATCCAGCGCTGCCTCATTCTGCAGAATGGAAGCTGGCATGTCGCTGGGTTCCAGGCCATTGCTCTCGTTACGTGAGGAGCTCCCACCGGCATAGAGCTGGTAGTCAGTCCTCTTGGCAGGCTGCACATCCAGGTGAATGTGCAAGGTCAGGACTTTGCACAGGGCGTTGTTGTTGTCACTTTGGAGGTAGCGAAGAAGGTAGTTGTAGCTGTCCTCTTGAAGGCGGATGACATACTTGTTGTCCAGAAAAGCCCGGAGCTTCAAGTTGGACAGGATATCTTGAATAGTCATGGTAGTCTGCAACTGTTCAATAATATCCTTCTGGCTGGCATTCTGCAGGAACATGCCATGGAAGCGGCTGTAAAAACTGTCCACTGTGCTTTTTAGGCCATTCTGGACCATGTTCAGATGGAGGTAGACAAAGAGGGGATATAGAAGAGGCATCACTTCATGGCTGTGCTGAGAATCTGAATCTATATAAAAAATAACAATAAACTTTGAATGATTTCTCAATCCACTTCTGAGAATAAAAGAGAGCAAGGATGATTACTGAAAAAGCCCTGACAGTGACATCAGAGAGCAGGCAAAAGGAGACTTTTGTTGGCACATCTAAGTGAACCTCTTCTGTCACCTAAAGGAGGTAACAGTACCTATTACAGACCTGAATAGAGATTGCCACATCAGTGAGGTACCTTGTCAGAACAAAACGCAGAAATTTCAAAACCCTTTGTAGGTGTGGGACAGCTAATAATAGACCACCTCATAAAATATATGAGAGTTGAATTTTTCCCATTTATTTCAGAAGAAAGAGTATGCCCTTTGTTTATTGTGATAAATAAACTTTAAAAGTTATTCATTATATTTAAAATAGTATTTAGGTGTTTAAGTCAAAATTATTTATCAAGCTTGTCTAGGCCTGAGCTTTGGTGGCTTTTTTTCTCTCAGCTTCAGTAAAATGTGCATGTGGTGCTCTGGATGGAACTGATTTGTCTTCAGGGGAAAGGAAGCTACAGTTTCCAAAATGTACTGCAATATGCTGTGCTCTTGTTTTATTTCTGTGCCTGCTCATGTACATGCTTTTCTCTCTCTGCCAAGGCAAATCCCAGCAGTAATTCCTAGTACACAGTGTAACAAACCCCGATTAGGCTGTGCTGTACCTTGCAGAGGCTGATCTGTGCAACAGCTCCACCCCTCCTTCCGCAGCTTCTTGGGGCTGTTTGCCAGCTGCAGGGAGCTGTGAGGAGCGGAACCCTGCACAACACCATGGCAACAAACAGGGCCACAATGAGTTACTACCACAGGACCAAATGGTCCAAATTACTGGAAAATAAATAGGCACTGCTGATCCTCAAAATGCAAAAGGCATTGCTGCTTTTCAACATGCCCTTCCCTCCTGCCACTCACCAATGCATATTCTTTTCTCCCTTTCCATAAGGTTATTTTTCCTTTGTGCTGAGCACTCTTCCAGACTTTCTCTAGTCCATACTGTGTCCTCTCTCTCATTTCTATAGGAGTAACTATAAAGTATGCGTGGTGTGCAGTGTATACATATGTATTTGTACACTTAAGCATCACTCTCCTTCCTGTCTGGCTGAAACTAGGCCAAAGCCAGTGAAAATGGTGATCTGCATGTAGTAGAAGCTCTAAGCAGTCAGCAGGTCTCTTTTCTCTCCAGGTGCACTAGTCCAAAAATGCAAAAAGAGGAAGGACCTCACTTTGCAGTAGGAGAAAAAGAAGAGACGGGAGGTTGGCAGAAACAGAAACAAAGGAGATGCTCCCTAGGAACATACGAAGAGGTTACAGGAGCTGGTTCTGTCTAGCCTGAAGAATAAGCGGATATTGAACTGCTTGCCTTCAGTACTCAGTGGGATGTTATACAGGAAAGGAGCCAGCCTCTTCTCAGAGGTGCTCAGTGGAAGGACAACAGGCAAGCTGCTGCAAGGGAAATTCTCACTGAATTGCAGCAGGGTCCTAGAGATGCACAGCAATCTCCAGAGCCTTTGATTTTCTAAACCTGACTAGAAAAGGCTCTGAGCCTTTCCAACCTGATCAAAACTCCATCTTGCCCTGCTTTGAGCAGATGGTTGAACTAGAGACTAGTTAGTTAAGTTACCCCGTGTCATTAATCCCCTCCTCAGTGGGGCAGGCATCACAGAAATGGGAAGTGTCCTGCTGTGCTTTGTGGCTGGCTGGCAAGCTACTCCCTTGAACAAACACAAGTAGTTCATAAGTGTAAGATATCAAACTAGAGCAAGAGGGACAAAATAGATGAAAACAGTCAACCTGAACACCAAAACTTAGCACTTCACCAAGCAATTAAGCCACTGAACAGAGTTATCATACTTCTCAAAAATCTATTAAACCATAAGGATTTACCTCAAATACTGAAGTGCAAAAGTATTAAACTGCTGTACGTGGCAAGGCTCCAAGAAGTCACTATTTCCTGCCTCTGCCTTCCTGTCTGCTCCCTTCTCTTTCCTTCAAAAACTATCAGAAATATTAATCCTGATGTTATGCACACTGGGATCAAATCCCTACACTGGACAAATGTTGTGTGCAACAGCTTCACTTTCCTTGGTACTACTCTCTAAAAATTCTCCTTTCTTCTTTCCATGTTGGGGACTTATAGAAGAAATAAGGACATTCCCAGGAATGCCTTAAAAAATTATTGAGTAATTATAAAAAAAAAATTAAAATAATGATTGTCTTCTGCACCATGTTTTTACTTCGTTGTATTGCTCCACCACTCCATTCTCAGTTTCAGTAAAGTTAAATGTACAGGAACAGATTCTTCTTTAAAAATCTAGACCATCATAAAAATAAGCCAATTATGGATAAAATTAAAAACTTTAAACAAGGGGACAACAGAGAACTACAGTAATTTCTCAGTTACCTGCCTTTCACATAAAACACTAATTTTCCTTCCTGTCCTGTGTAAATATGCGGCTGTCTAGAAGATCTACAAAGGCCAAATCTTTGAGCAAGAAAGGACAAACAGCCATCTATAAAATTCAGAGCTATTCAGCACACAGACAAGAACCAAAAGAGAACAATTAAATATTTCTATTTTAACTGAAATCTCAAAACCAGAAATCAAAAGATTGTTAGAGACATGATTTTGAATTTTATTATATCACCCTTTACTTACTGAAATGACTAAAAAAACCAAGTCAGCTACTTTCGTCTTCCTTGCTTCCAGATATTTACCTGTGAGAAAATTGCGCAATCGTCCAAACTGTACTTCATATTGCTGTGGCTCCGCCAGGCAGGGAGCTGCAGACACGACGTTGGCACAACCAGACTCAGACTGAACTGTGAAATAAAAGAAGCAAAAATTAAATGGAGCTTTAAGGATTTTTACACGTGTGTTTGAAAACAAAGCTTCTTATAAAATCCAAGGTATGCAGCCACTCAGGTGACATTTCATCTTTCAAACCATCCAGGTATGACATAGTCCAAAGCATCTAAATGTGGCATTGACCACCTAGACAGATCATGAATGAGAAAGTACAGTGAAAGCCAAAACCCACCCTAAAAATCTCAGCAACTCACCTGCTCCAGCCAGAACACATTTTAGTTTTCAAATACAACCTTAAGTTCTCAAGAAATTCAGAGTAACACCATCACAGACCCCTTAAAAATCTTACAACTGCGGTTTTATAACTTTACACTCAGAAAAGATGAGGAAAGCATCTACAACTTTCTCCAAAATAGTTTCTTTTTCAGTGAGTCCCACCAACCATCATGAACAGGTCTACAGTGACACTACCTCAGATTCTCAAATTTCTCATCCCAGTCATTATAATTTACAACAAATTATAATCATTATCATTTACTAAGTCTCACAGAGGTGGTGGTGAAAACACTGCAAAAGCAAACACTTAGTAGTTTTTAACAAAAATGTGCCCTCCTCCCTGAGTATTTCAGGTACCTGGCAACTGATCACAAACCCAGTTGTTACAGTCTCCTCAGATTGTGTTAAATTGTTTTTCAGAACCAGACTCTGGTAAAAGTGGTTCTGAACTATTTAAGAAGGGAACTGGCTTCCCCTTCTCTGGCTCCAAACCTTTGCTGTTCGGCTAACTGTCTGGAATCTGACAGGGGACTTTATGCAAGTTTAGAGACATGCAACAACATACCCCAAGCATATGCAAACACCAGTGATTAGAAACACAAGTTTTGCTGCTCTAAATAGAGCTCAAGATTTTCCTTTCCTATTTTTTTTTTCCAAATTTTAACTCTTGTCCCCTCCAAACCCCCTATTTTTATTACTTTCACTTCAATTTCTTTCAATCTCTCCTGGCCTGCATCACTTTCCATCCTCTGCCTTTCTACTCCTGATTGACTGGGGGACTTTTTGTTCCAGCATTTGGCTCATGCACAAAGGCACAAGTCTGGCAGCCCTGGAAGTCTATAAACAACATTATCAAATGTTCGTATGCCAAAGAGAGATAGGCTGGCCTCCAGCTCATCTCAATGCTTCCAATTAGAAAGAGATCAGCACATGGTACACAGGCAGCCTGTCACTATTCTTCCCCCGCTCCTCTCTTTCTCTCTGGTAAGACACAGGTCTATCTTCCTTCAGCTTATGTAAATACAGGAGGTGTGTTTGGCAAGCTGAATTCAGCTTTTGAAACAGAGAGATGGGTTGTGCTCATCATCCCCTCTTGGGGAAAAAACTAGATTCCAGCACCAGTATTATATCATCTCTTAAATCAGTTTAGATATAAACAAATACAACTTGCTGAAAGGCACAGCTACACTGAGCTTTCTACAGCCTGGCTACTTCAGAAACTCAAAGATTGTAAGAACTCCTGGCTCACATACTGGTACTAACTCAGAAGCTAAATTAAAAAGCTCTGCTATTTGGATGTAATCAATACTTAATAATAAATCAAAACTTAATATAATCAATATTCAGCATGAGAAAGTAAACTGCACATATGCACATATAGTAACTCAAGACTGCTTAGTGACAGTTTCCAATGTCAGCCATACTAGTCACTGTAAAAGCAAAGAAATACAGAAATATGAGGGCCGGTCTTTTATGCTGTGTCACAGTATAATGAAACAGTCAACTCTTCACAGGGATCCGGTGGCCTCATTTCTGCAGGAATGGGAATGGCTTACCACCTTGCTCATGCCATGCAAGCACAACTCATTGGCCTGGGCTTTATGAAATGTTTCCTCCATGCCACAACTTCCTCTGCATAAGCAACTTAATTCCAAAATTAAGGTGTATTTCATGCTTCAGAAAGTGGAGTATCATCTTTGTCTACCTGTCCTGAAACAGTGTGACTCTGCAACCATTACGGCCTATTCTTTCAGTAACAATGATACAACTTGTTCCCATCCAGCAAATGGTAAAAGAACCATACATATCAGACAGTTGTAACAAGTTAAATTCTAACTCTTTGCCTTCCCAAAACTTTAAATCTATGAGAACTACAAAAAGGATCAAGAAGTTAACTGCATAATACAAAACAAGAGTAAAATTCCCAAACAAAAGTAAAATTTCATGCACATTTTCCCCCTGGTAGAAATAAAACACTGGCTATATTCTCCTACATTTAATAAACCTACCACAGTTTCTTTTCCACCTTCCCCGGTGATCATAAGAATATCTATTGGAAATATCTGCTCCTTCATATCCAGTAAATGCAGCCAGCTATGCAACCTGATAGGAAATTTAAAGGAACTCACTCCTAACTCAGGGATATGGACAGTACCCTCCTGGGCTCGTGTGTTGGCTACCAGCAGAACTGCTTCCAGCACACAAATGCGGGCCTACTGTAAATGTTGTATAATAGCAACCAAGTCCTCATTTATGTGAGTGTGATGATGTATAATTTCACACCATTTCAGATGTGCTAACAGTGCTGTGGGGAATATTAGAGGAACCTGTTCCTTGGTTACTCATTCTGTCCTCAAACATCATTCTTGTTTTCTACAGAAATATGGGATAATCACAAGGAAGCTCTGTGCTGTATTTTACTGCAGATATAATTGGACATGATTCTAGATAATCTTATCTGGGCTCCCTTTCCCACAGAAGAGGTGGGACCAGATCATCTTTTGAGGACCCCTCCAAGTCTCCCATTCACAAAGGCTAGTTAATTTAAAAGTCAAACGAAAGAGCTGAACACAAAAAAGCAAGCTGAGCTTTGTTAAGGAAAAAGCAAAAGCATCTTCAGAAAAACATATTTAATCACTTTTCCCAAAATAAAGCTATGCAGGCTTTACAACTTGCTCAGCTTTTATTCTGTTTGCAAAACTAAGATGACTAGTACAGAAAGTATTTTCAGTATCTGTTGTCAGTTCTGCTTTTTCAACAGTCATTGATGGAACTGCACCACGCTCACTGACAGCTCACTGCGAGCATGTTTGACAAGAAGTAGTAAGCAGCTGAACACATGAGAGCAGACCATTTTCAGTCCTAGTGAAAACTGATTACTAAATTCTGAATCACCATCCACAAAACCCGTGCACTGGCAAGAGGGTACAGACTAGTATGAAACTCAGTAATAACATTTGGTGGAAGATTAGTAAGAAGGACAAAACCCAATCGCACACTCATTCACACGCTTTATGGAAATTTTTTTTTTCTGTATGAGGCCACATGCTCATGCAAGGGCTTGTAATCCAGCTCATCTTCGCTACTTCAGACACTTTTATATCCTCCTTATATGGTTGGTACCACATTCTGAGCCCATTTTGACACTGACCTTTCTACCCACTTCTCACATAAAATCTCCCATTGAAAAACAATTCAGTGTTTTACTTTGGTTTCATTCTTTCCCCATCTTCCCCAGTACTTTTTCAGGGATTGCAATAAACTTCTGATAGTCAAGCTGAAAAAAGCGAAGAAATGAAAAGTACTAATAAGACATAAGTTGCTTCTAATAATGAAATATTGCCCAATTTTCTACAGGCCACTGAGAGAGGTCCCCCTGGACATTCACCCACAAGTCACTCATCTTTGGATTGCTAACTATGGTAAAATACTCTGGAGGTGGAAAAAGCTGTTCTGGCATCCAGTCTTATCTAGCCTCAAACACAGAGTTATATAGCTACTAATATTTTGTCAAACCAAGTTGTATTACAGGTAACTAAGGTCTCCACTACTCCACTTAGCCTGGGATACTGTCATAATCTAAGCAGTTTCATTAACAGAAAGAATTTTCTCCTTGCTTTTTTACCCAACAGGTCAGCCCAGTATTTTCTATTACTTTTACAAGTAAATTTAATCTCTATAACAACTGCATTGCTTTTATCCTTTCAATACTTGTATGTGCTCAAGCGACAGCACAGTTTGTTATTAAAAAAAAAAATTACAATGAAGACTGTCACAGACACAATTTGGGAAGCGAGCAGTGTGGCAGGATTCAAAAGTCGTTAAGAATGAGAAGAAAGTTTATTTCCCTGCATGTCTTGTCTCATCAACTGAAGGTTTTATTTTTTTCCCCCAAGCGACAGAGCAGACTTTTCACAACTACAAATCTGACTAGGCCAGAAAAGGACGCAGCCATATCACTTTAATTTCACATGATATAACTCCGCTGGAGTACAAAGGTACAATAGATTTTCCTGCTTCTACTTCCTTCCTCATCTAGGCTCTTCTCACCTTCATTCCAAAGCACCACTACTCACCAGACTTCATGTTCTTTGGGATAAAACATGCATTTTCCACTACCCTGAACTGGTATTTCAGCTGATGTTTCACGGACCATGAATGTCACCTCGTTACACTTTCCCCCACAGTTTCATTCTTCAAAAGTTTGTAATTCACAACAACTTAATACTGAGAAATTTCTTTATTTCAAAAGGAGAGATGTCCATACGCGCAGACAAATTCACATAGCTGCCAACATACATGCTCACAGCTCTGCCAAGAAGTAATCATGGAAAATACGACAGGATTACCTGTGAGATTAGCTGCCATCTCTTCAGCAGTCTGACACAGCCTCAGCCCTTGTTTTAGGGGACCTTCTGAGTCCACATACTGACGGCGCTTGAGGTAGCAGGACACTGCCATCTGAATCTGTTCTGTGCGTACGCGTTTCATGACCTCAAAAGAAAAGAAAGAGATAATGAGACTCTTACAGTGTAAGCTAAGATCAACTTAGACCACAGCTATATTAATATCAATAGAAAACAAACAGTTCAGTATTTTCATTGCTGAAGTATGAAGCAAAACCTTCAGGGATTTGCCTCTCAGTATATTGGCTAACTAGACACTTTGTAGACCCCTGAAGATATTTTGCTGCCTAATTCTACTAATTTCACAGAGAACTCAAAAATAGTTTTGAGAGTTCTGGACTAAAACGGCAATGGTGAGCTGAAGCACTTGTTTTTGTTAAAAATAGTTCATAACAAGTGAATGTCTCTTCTCCTTGACTTTTTACAGTAGCAGTTTGAGTAATCTTCAGTCATTTTCTGATTCCTCTGCTTGACCAACCAACAAAAAAACTCCAGAAGATTCAGTGGAATGAGAAATTAACATACAAAGCAGGAAATTTTGGAAACATAATGCTTTATATAGCAAATCTATTTGGGGAGTCCAACAAGCAATAACTTACTAGCTGAACTAAAAGGTTAGAGCTAGACTTCTGGCACTTCACTCAGGTAAGTCCCCAGAAAAAAAAGAGAGAAATTAAAAGCAGAGCCTTCTGTCTTTGTCACCTGCTTCAATCTATCCAGGCTTTCCCCCAACAAAAGTTTAAAACAAAAAGAATCCTTTGAAGGTTTTTTTCTATATACATTTAGAAAGCCATTCTCACAAACACCACTTGGTAGTACCTCAAAATCAGAATGAGCCCAATGCTCCCTTTTAGCCCCTAGCTTGTAATAAAGGAACCTCAGCAAGATGAATGCAATAGCTCCCATGCTATTTGGTAGTCTCTGACTGCACCAATCCTTCACAATAGCTACTAATTTAACACAAACGTTTAGATAACCTAAAAGGCTTGAAATAAAGCACAGCTAAGCCACAGGGGTTTTTTTCCCATCACAATACTAGGTAAAGCCTGATTCGAGATACTTCAACACCTTACAGCCCCACTATCAACGACATGAAGGTTTCCTGAGTGCACATGCTTCCTGTTTTGAGCAGCTAAATCTGATGAAACACAACTTCTCTGAGAGAGACAAGGATGCCCTTCCTCCCTTTCTAAGAACCATTATTTCTAACAAAAGGATAGCTTTAAAATATTATAACAAATGAATCTTTTCTAATACCCATATATACTTTGGTGCTTATTCCACTTGATAGAACAATAACCCTTCTGTGAAGTTAGGCACAAGTGGATGTGGCTGCAAGGTTTCAGCAACAGCTCACTCTGAACAGATACGTGGAATCGCAAACCCACATCTTGGGTGAAAACCGTAAAAAGGTTCCTATTTGTTCCCACAGAGTAAGAAACTGTTGAGGGTGGGGAAAGGGCATCAACAGGTGGGAGTTTTCAAAGCATTTCCAGATAAACCCATTAAAATCAAAAGTTTTCAACCACACCTTTTATCACTCCAAAAGCAAATTTCCTTTTCATCTTCTCTACAATTAAAGAAATTATATCTGAGACTTACACTGTCTCAAATACAACACTTCTACTGCACAAAGCTGTAGGAAAGACAGAACTCTAATGAAGACCACAAAGAAGAATGGACACAAGGATGGACCAGGAACTTAGCACCCTCCTAAAAACACCCTTAGCTAAGCTTCACAGTGTTTTGTTACCATTCTGTTTTTCAGCCAGCAGCATGGACTCATGTGCAAGTGATTTGCCCAGGTCCATACTGAGGCATTTATGCAATCTGTACAGCTTCTTGCTCCCCTGTATACTCTTCCCTGCAGTCGCTGTAGGGGATGTTACCAGCAGTATCTCAAGGAGATCTTTTTTCCTACTCCCAGGTGATGCAACAGGAACTACCTTAAGGAAATGCGTCTTCACCAAGAAACACACATTGGAATCAGACACACTGTCACCCCTACTCTAATTTCAGCTCTCTGCTTCTTCGTTCACTTTGCCTTTATACTTCACACTCAGTATTACAAAGAACAATGTCACCGAGGCAGGAAAAGCATTCATGGAAAGTGAAAGAGCAAAATCAACAGTCCTACAAATATTCTTTATTGAACCCTTTATCAAAATTAGAGTATATAATAAAATAAACATAAGGATGACCTGTCAAAATGCCTTCAGCTAGGTTCAAGCCAAGCCAATTTTCAACAGGTCAGTGATGCAGAATTTCAAGACAAAAAAGGGCAAGCCTGCCATTTTAAACTTTCAATCAATTTTAAGACTCTAGCTCTCATAACTGAAGATAATCTCAAAAATATGAAACAAACTGAAAGCATATAGAGTTCCCTGTCCCTGAAATGAACAGAGCTTGAAACAATTCTTCAGAAGTCCCAGCTGTCTCATTCTTCTCAAACAGCCAAGGAGAGCAAGAAATACTAATGCCATTAACTGTTTTTACTGATAAGCAAAATACATAAGGAGAGAGGAAAGATCACATTGTGAGTTTGCAGAGCTAAAATGCAGCATCTTCTGCAGTGCTGCAAACTGGAACACTGAAAAAAAAGGTTAAGGCAATTTTTTTTGAGGAACCAAAACCACTGGAAAAAAACCCAGAGCAGAGGCTAATAACATAAAACACAATGCAAGTTCCTCCTTCCTAGAAAAGCTGGAAATCAGTTGTGAACTAAGCACTGGGCCAAGGAAATTAATTTCCCGCCTATGCTACATTTCAGGTACAGGTTTAGGCAGATTCCACGGCCTTGAAATAATCCCAGTACAGACATACTAAAACGAGCTTAAAAACCAGCACTGGAAACACTGCTTTTAAAGACTCTGTATTCCTGTCCAGACACTGGGACAGTAGTCTCTTTCTTCCAACAGACTGAGGAAAGACCTGTGAGCATCAGAGAGCTAAGAACAAGCAATCTTAAAAAACACCCAAACCAGCAAAAACATAAAACAGAAGAATCTTTTGAATATTCTCTAATAGGACTCTGTCTCAGGCCTTAGTTGGGGGGCAGTAAAAACAATTTTTTATCCTTTATTACTACAGGTGATGAATTTGGGGCCTACCAACAATAATATTGGGGCCTACAAACAATAATAGCTTCCTTAATCTTCTGACATAAAGATAATCCGAGATTTACAAAATTTCAGAATAAACAAGATAATGATAAACTGATACGAAGATAACCATGAGCTCAGAGCCAAGGGATGTCACACGTGCAGCAGCTGCAATTCACAAAAACAGGCCAGGTAAACATGACAAGTTGACTTGGAGACTTAAAGAGCATGGTGCCGGTGCTAAATAGGAAAATAGGATAGCAGGAACTACAGAGAAGGCTTTTGCCTGAGCAGTAGCATGCATGTGAAGAGGCAGAGAGGGAACAGCTGTGATTTTACAAGAACCTGAATCCATTTGCATTTGGACCTAGATCTGGCTCACCATCCACGAATTAAGCTTCGCCAATTCCCCCCAACCCACTCCTCCCCCCCGCCGCCGCCCCAAGGCGGTGCCAAACAGCGCTTCACCGATGTCCTCTATAGGACCTGCTGGGCACGCTTTCCTCCAGCCCACTCCACACCACCTCGGCTCCAGCTCCGCCACCCATCCCTTCCCGGGCCGAGCGAAGCTGCGGAGCAGGCACCGCTCGCTCTTGGGCCCTGTGGAGGGACACCGGGGCCGGGAGCCCGGCGGGGCCCCTCGCCTGTCCCGGGGCTGCTTCGCGGGCCGAAGGGCGCTCGCTGAAGGGACGCGAAAGTGAAAGCCTTCTCCTGTCAATATTTAATAA
>VZRL01004078.1:186250-296376 GCA_013397895.1 Origma solitaria
CCGTGCGCGGCTGGCAGGCGGAGGGGGCGCTTGGGCCCCGAGCGGTGCCACGTGGGTGAGTGTCGGGACGCGGGGCCGCTGCCCGTCCGACCGCCTTCTCTTTGCCTGGCGTTACTTGCAGACGCGTGCCTGCCTCTTCGCCTTCCCCACGTGCCGCCCCCATGGCTGCGATCTACTCCGGGATTTACCTGAAGCTGAAGAGCGCCAAGACTTCTTGGGAAGACAAACTCAAACTAGCCCGGTTCGCGTGGATTTCTCACCAATGCGTCCTGCCTAATAAGGAGCAAGTGAGTACTTTTTAGTGGTGAACAGTGATGAAAGGAGAAAATACCTATGGCGGATTGCTGCGGGGGATGAATCAATTGTTAAAATCCAGGTCTAGCTTTCAGCTAGCTGGTAGCACTGTGAATATAGCGCTGATTTAGGATTGTGATCAGCTCTTGATTTCTGTGTCGTTACATGAAAATTTTTATAACGGCATATTGCAAGTAGCTTCAGCACAAAGACCTGCATTAGTGCAGGATGGAAGAAGCTTTCTTGTAGGGAGGGTGGTGCCTGTGTTCTGTCTCAGAGCTGAGAAATCATTGTCTTCAGAACTGTCATTGCCATTGGTATTATGTTTGGTACACGACGCTCCAAAGTCAGATGCTTTTGGTCATATTTAAAAGCAAGAACTTCATAGTGGGAGGACTGCAGTAGCTAGATGTGTGTTCTCTGGTGCACAGAACTTGTTGTGCATGAGCAAAGAGCACACAGTAGATTCATGGACTTCTGCTTGGAAGGTGATTTTGTTTTCTCTGCATGAAACCCACCCTGTCTCATTTTGTTTTGACCCTGTTTCCTGAAGGTCTGTGCAGTGTGTCCCCGGATTGGGGGTGTCTTGTACCATTCCTCCAGCCCTGGTAGTACTGTGGGGTCTAGAGTTTGTGCATCTGAGATCTGTGTTTTGGCTTCTTGTTATTTCAGTTACTTATAATATTAAATTTAGCCATACACTATACCTTCGGTTTTAAAACATTAATTTAAATTCGTAGTTTTCAACCTTTTCCAGTTTGCCCCCATCTAAATTCTAGGCCTGAATTTCTAGGTAGTGAATTGAAGCATATGAAGAGGAAGATGTGAGTGGAATAGCAACTGTTAGAAAGTGAAAACCAGCTCATTCTCTGAGCGCTGATTTAAAATAGTGCATTTGCTAACCAGTGTCAATTGTCAGAATTAGAATGTTGTCAGACTTAAGTTGTTCACTCCTGAAAGCTGTTTTGGGATGGTACATGTGAGCATAGGGCCAACATCAGGTACAGAGTGAAAGGTCTTAGGAACTGAAACCTACAGGGGCAGACTTCTCTCCTCATTCAGAAGCTGTTCTGCTTGGATGTAGCAGAGTTCTCAAGGCACAAACACTATAACTGTGAAGAGGAACTACTTTTGTCATTTTTGCTTGGGGGTTATTAAAGATTTCTTGTTTTCTCTTCTGTTAACAGGTATTACTTGATTGGGTAAGCCATGCATTGGTTTCAAACTACAACAAGAAACTTGAACTGGAGGATGAAGTTGTTGAAAAACTCTGGGCATATCTTGACAATGTTATCCATAGTAAAAGACTACAGGATCTCTTAAAGAGTGGGAAGACAGTTGGTCTCAGTTTTTCAATTGCACAGGTAACTATAACTGCGGATATCTGGTAAAATTCTGGATAGCAATACATGTCTTTTGCAGTACTAGACTTCCTCACAGCATCTGATGTTACATAAAATATGTATTAATCTGGTACCTTGAAGGACCTATACTGAAAGTTTCTCTTTTTCTGTCTTGCAATGCTGTTTGTATTTGTGCAGCACTAAGGTTAAAAATCGCAGAATTAGTGAATGGCTGCAAAAGCAGTGAAAATGACTGGGAAAATGACCCTTTTAGTTTTGATCAGGTTGAAGGGAAGCAAGAAAAGATTGTCTTTACATGCAGAAATGAACTGTGAAGTATGGAGAATTGGTTGGATGAAATCTGTGCTTTGGAGATGTTATGTAGAAAGTACATGGTCTGGATATGAAAACCTGTTTGGATGAAGGTAAGGTCAGAGGTACAAGACAGTACCCTGAACGCCAAAGACAGAGGTGGTAGAGGGTCCAGTGGAAAGAATTTAAGGGTCTGTTTTAGTCCAACAGTGTTCCAGCTGAGGAGATGAACCATCTACAGTAAGGAGTAAGGAGACAGGTGAGGTTTTTAACGAAATAGAGGCAGATTTGTAAATTATTACTGAATTTGTTTGCAGACAAAAGTGGATCAAAGGAGAAAACAATAGGGAAATCAACACAAAGTTTGAGAAAAGGAAGAGAAATGCAACATTATTTCCCTAGAAATGTGTGTCCTTTAAAGAGAAAAGAGAGCAGTCCTTCACATTCCAGACATTAGCTCCAGAAACTGTCTCATTTTAAAATATAAAGATGATATTTAGTCATGGACATTCTCACTAAATAAGCTCCCTGTATCAGGGCAGGGATATGTATTCTGTGTAGGTTTGTTGTTGTTTGGAGCATAATTTTGGGCACCGTTCACGGAGGGAAGAAATTTACCCCTACTCCATTTCTGCAGGATGAACTAATATAATAAATTATGGATAGTCTTATGCTGTTGCTAATAGCACACATGAGGGCTTCCTCACTCATCTGGTGCCGCAAACAAATGCAAGGACAGTGGAGCTTCTAGTTTGACCTATGATGTGAGAGCCCCAGCAGCAGCTGTTGCCACATACCCCCTGCTTGCAGCCAGAGCTCACAGAAGGTGTTGGTTCATTATAATGAGCTTTTTCTTTGTATGCTAAATTGACAGTTTTTGGGTTTGTTTTTGTTTCTTTTGCCCCATCTTTAGGTCATAAACAAAAAGTTATCAGAGGCCTGTTCCGAAAAAACACAGCAGAACATTGGCACAGTTCTGAGCTGCTCCAGTGGCATCCTTTCTACTCCTTCGCTGTCCATCATTTACACAGCAAAGTGTGAGCTTTTGGTTGATCTCCTCAGCAAGCTGTCCAAGCTCGCATGTCAGCAGCTGGCTTCTGACGATGCTGTGGACTCCCAGTTGTTCAGTGTCCTCCAGCTTACCTTTGCTCAGTACCTCCTGATCCAGAGGCAGCAAACCAACCCAAACCGTGTGTTTGGGCAAGTGACAAGTCACTTGGTCCAGCCATGTTTACTCCTGAGGCACTTGCTGACTGTGAGGAGCTGGACACAAGCAGATGATAATCATGTTCGTCAGCACCTGAGCAGGGAAATACGAAACCAAATGGAAATGTTGCTGCAGGCTGGCTTATTTCAGCCTGAGCTTTTCTCATCCTACAAAGAAGAGCTGCTGCCAGAGCAGGAACCCCAGGAGAAGAAAAAAGGAGCTTTGAAAACTCTTTTGCTACCAGTCAACACAGTGCAGACCAAGCTGGGCAGTGACTTGTGCGAACCTGCCCTCCATGGAGCGGTTGTGGCTGGTTCGGTGTCCTTGCTGTATAAGCTCTTTCTGGACTCATACTGTAAGGCAGAAAACCACCTTGTGTGTTTCTACATGCTCAGCAGGCTTTTTGGCTGTCTCAGGCTCTCTGACCTGCAAGAGCAGGACAGGGAGGATACACTCTCCCCTGTGGACTGGAGCACAGAGCTGCTTGCTTTGGAACAGCTTCTGAACTTGGTGCTCAGCAATGACATCTATAATGTCGCCAGTGACCGTATCCGGCACAAGGAGGTGCAGTTTGGGTTTTATCGGAAGCTAGCACAGCTGCTGCTGACACACTCCCAAGCTTCCATCCCTGCTTGGTTCAGGTGTCTCAAACTCTTGTTGTCATTAAACCACCTTATAGTAGAGCCAGACCTTGATGACTTGGTGTCGTCGGCTTGGATTGATGCTGAGGCCTCTGAGCCACGTACGAAGAAGCCACAGGAGATTCTCATCACCACTGTATTCCAGACTTACTCCAAGCTGAGGCAGTTCCCACGGCTCTTTGAAGAGGTGCTGACGGTCATTTGCCGGCCAGCTGTTGATGAACTGAGGCCACCTGTCTTTGCTGGCCTGACAGTAAAGCTTCGTGAGTGCCTCCTTGAACTGCCACCCAACCAGATTCTCGACATTTTATGTCTCTTTGTGGAGAAATGCCAGACCCTTATCATTCCAGCCTGTGAAGGGTCTACTGACATGGCCTTGAAGCTGATGTCAGTGTGCTCGGTGCTGCATGCTTTTCTGTTCAACATGAGGAGCCTAGATGATGTCACTCCTTCTCCTGTGGTGCTTCGCGCTCAGCGTTTGATGGCAAACATACAGAAGGGAATAATTCAGCCACTGATGGAGCTGCTGCAGGCTCCTAGGAGAGAGGAAGAAAAGTCAGACCTTTGGCTAAGAAAGGCCAGTGATGCTGCTCTTCTTCTTGTTTACACTTGGGTTGAGGTAGACACTCTATTTGGTGTTAGCTGCAGTAAATATGTGTCTCCAACAGCTGAAATTGCTGTTAATGAATCTGCTGCAAGGCACTGGGACATTTCAGCTTTCCTGCCTGGTGTGAAGGAGCAGCGTTGGGGGAGAGTTACAGAACTTGCAAATAGTTTTGCCTCCACTAGTAAATACTGCTTAGAGCTGCTCACACTTCAGAAAATAAAGATGATGTTAATGCAGACCGAAGCTGATCTACAGGCCTTGCAGCATGCTGCAGCTTTCATCCTGGAGTCTGGAAGATCCACCATGAGAAGAGGAGAATCTGAACTGTGGGATGGAGATATCAGTGCAATAAGTGAGCTTAGCTACCCCACGGCACACTGGCACCTCGTCATGTCCAACCTGACCATCCTGTTGCCATACATTTCCTTAAAAGATGTAGAGTACATTGCAAATGTGCTTCTAGAGACATTAATGTTGGCCAAAGCTCAGGGAGCTGCCATGGACCAGGAATCTTCCATCAGCATTGGAAAGATATCCCTTGGTTTGATCCACAGCTCTCTTCTACCAGAAATGAAGATTCTGCACTGTGCTTTTCTGACCCGTCTTGTTCATCAATTTGCTATGGTGCTGCCCACTGCTACCAGGGATTCAGTAGATCTGCCACTTCAGCAGCTGTCTGTGAGTAATGCTCCTTGGCATGAAGAAATTCTGGCTCCTTGCAAAACTGTTGACCCGTTGGAAGTACCATCAGAAAACAAACTGCTGAAGGATGAGCTGAGCTTGTCTTGGAAAACACTGGAGAAAGTTGCACAATGTATAGTGTTGTTAGCAAAAAATGGCTGCCCTGTCATTCTGAAAGAACGTCAGCTACAACAATGCCTGCATTTGCTAGAAATTGTTTCTCTTCTGAAATTAGACAGTTTTCTTCCCTCTGACTGTACTCGATGTTTTCTGGTACTGCTGTCCCTGATAGTTAATACCAGGACTAGTGTCTCTTGCAGCAAATTGTTATTGCTGAAGTTTTTAAGTACTTGCCTCCACCTCCTGAGGTGCCTGCAAGCTGGCAGGAATGCCAACTCTGTTTTTAAGGTGTTACATGCCAGCGATGTTCTTGAGGCTGTCATGACCTCCCAGCTTACAGCAAGCAAATTCTTCACTGATGTCTTGACTGTTCCTGTTTGGGCAGAGTATGTCCAGGAAGTCCAAGAGTTTTTGGAAAACTTCCTTCAGATGATTATTGAAAGAAGACAAAGTGTGAAGCTCAACTTGGAAAAATTCATGTCTTTCCTGGTGAGCTGCAGGCCAGACACAGGTGCAGCCAAAAGCAAAGACTGGAAAAACTGGAATCCTGCAGCTGAGCAGTTACTACTCACAGCATTCACCACACTGTGTCATGTCGTCACACTGCACTTCCAGCAGCTGCCAGAAAAGAAGCTGCATTCTGCGGATGTGCTGTCTGCTCTGTTGGAGCCAGTAGTTTTGCAGATGGTCAGAACTGTTGAACACGGCCTTCAGAGTAACACCCCACACCAGCTTTTGCCTATAGCATTCATACCATCTGTCACGACTCTCCTCAAAGCAGATCTGAGCCATCCTGTCAAGAAGGACTGGCAGAAGGAGCCCAGTGGGTTTTTGGAGCAGCCCCGTATTAAGCTGTACCAAGAGTTTTACTCTCAGATAGTGAAAGAGCTGCCCTGTGCAGGGAGTAATCTGCAGTTCCTTCAGCCTGCGTTGCAGTTCCTAACCGTCTTCTGCTCCGTGCCAGAGCTGTATCCTGGAAAAGAAACTGCAGTCATGGTTGTTTTTGCTATAAAAAAGCTCCTGTCTGGTATGAACACTCTTTTTCTTCACCTCTTTTGCTAATTTTGCAGTGCAGAGGCAAGTTAAATGGCATGTAGCAAAGCATAGAGCTTCTTTAAAAGCTGTTTACTTGTGTTAAAACAGCAGGCTATCATTTTTCAAATGCAAAACAAGAAAGTTTTCAAGGAGGCAATATTGTGTTACCAGGACCACAGCCACCGTCTGATTTTGTAATGATCTTCTGAAGGATGTAAACATCTTAATAAAGCTGAGGTCCTCGGTTACTCATGCTTGGTAGAGCATTTGGACAGTAACTGGAACATGGTTGTACTTCTGGGTGTAGGGCTGAAGTGCAGTGTCCTAGTCATGTAATTGGTATAGTAGGCACCACTGAAGCAGCTGATGTGCACCAGGTCAGATGTGAAATGTCTTATCTGGGGATCTTGGAGAATCTTACAGTAAAATACTCATCTGCTTTTGTATCTGGTAGGTGAGTTTATAAAACAGTGGAAGTTACCTAACTCTTAAGGCTGCTGCACACCCATAATTCTGATAAATTCTGTGGGATATTGGCAATTCAGTTCCTTTATCCTCATCAAATAAAGAGCCAGGGCTAGAGGTTACATAACCTCTGCTGCCGGCTGTGGGACCTAATAGCTCCTTTATATTGTCTCAGAAAGAGAGACGAACACAACACAGGCATAAATGTTCCCTTTGACTTCTTCAAATTGTTGGAATTTGTCAAACTTATTACTGACATGCTCTGGTGCAGTGGTCTCCAAGCATCATTTTTCAGTAAAAAACAAACATTGAACATGCAGCCTGAATATAATTTACTTATAAATTATACACATATGCTACTCCACTATATATATTACAAAGCATACATGCAGAAAATTTTAAAAAGCATGAGATAAAGGTGAAATAAACGATTTTATTTTTTTAAAATGTATTAAAGATATTTTGCTTCTAATTTCTGCACCCTAGTGAATTGTCTTGTGCACACCCTGGGGTGTGCACACCCTGCTTTGGAGACTACTGTTCAAGTGAGCTACAGTCGTGATCTCAATGATTATATTGGCTTTAAGTATTTTAAAAAAAAAAAAAAAGCTTAATGCTTTTGTGATTTGTGATGGATCCCTGGCCACCACTTGTAGAAAAGACCTGTGGCTTGTTTAGGCAGCTCCCTTGGCTCATGCACCTGCTTTGGTGTAGTATTTCTGTATTATTGAAGGCTTTTCATTGGTATCATGACTGCTCTGTGAACCTGAGGGTAGGATATACTTGAGATCATCAAATCATTGCACTGATGGGAGGAGAGGTAAACAGAAAGTATTGAGCCCTCTCTCTATCTGAGTGTTAAAAAGGTACCCATAGAGTTGTTTCATTTTCAGTTTGTCCTATTCTTACCTGTGGAAGTCCCTGTCTTGGAAATTCATTGCTTTTGTCTCTTGAATACGCAGGTCCTGCAATCACAACCCAGGTGATCCAAAGTGTGGAGATGGAGCTGACAGAGGTGCTTGTCCAGCTGCTGGGAAACTGCTCTGCTGAGGAGTTTTACGCCATAATGAGGCTGGTGCTGCAGGGACTCGAAATTAGGAATGTTTGGCAACAGAAGGCTAAAGTAAGGCATGAGCTTAATGTATTGTCAACTTCCTTCTACAGTCTGCTGTATTTTGAAGAAAGGTTGTTGGCTGATGGCATTTGTTAAATATTTTTTTCTTCTTCCAGCTTTATGTTCAGTAATCAGGTCAAATTAATTTACATAGATAAGGGCTTGGTGACTGTGCTATGTTCTGTATATAAACTGAGAGCTGGAAAGATCATGGAAACCTACTCAAAAAGCTTTCTGTCCAGCTTAAGGACTCAGCAGTCTCGATTCCATGTATTGTCAACAGAAATCACACAGCTGTGCTGTTACAGGCCATGCTGAAAGCCCTTTCCTACTTGCTGCTCCAGGCTCTTGCGCAACAGATACCAGCAGTCAGTGTTTGTCTGTGGCTCTTTTTTACAAGGTTAAAGGCACTTTCAGAAATGCTGGCATTTTTAAGTAAAACCAAAACTGCACTTGTGCTTTTGGTACTTGTCCCTCTAAAGACTACTCAGCAATAGCCAGATACCACTCAGTATCTTTTAAAGTTCTGTGCCTTTCTCCAGAGCAGCTTAAGCACCAGTGGTGATGTATGGAACGCTTTTGGCCAAAAAAGTCAGCTGTATGCTCCATAGGAGGCCTAGTGACTTGAGAATGACACTTGGATTAAACTTGGGGGGTTATCCGTCTCTGTCTTACTTGTCAGAAGGAGACACAGATGTGCTGCATCAATTCTTGATGCATCTTGTTGAAAGTGTATCTGGAATTCCTGAACTCTACAGATAATTTCTGCCACCTGAATGTAGCTTGCAATATTTTTTTTTAATCAGGCTGTATAAACAACTAATAAGTAAAAAAAGCAAACCCTGCTGCCAAAAGCAGCATCCTTAATATACAGTGTACTCGTATCTCTGTATTGCCTCTGCTTCTGTCTCTTACCTAGTGGCAATTGTATGAGAAGGCTTTCCTTTCTTGAAAGTCACATAAGCCCTTTTCTACAGTAAGTTGATTCTGAAGCAAATGTGGCATGAATGGGTCAGTGCTGCTCAGTGTATTGAATTCTGTTGAGCTGCCGTTTACTTCACAGTTTCCGAAGAGAGGTATTGGTGGGAGGCCTTTCATGTGTCAAGGCTCTCTTAATGCTCAAAAGTGCCACTGGCCTTGAAAGAGCTCTTCTGTACGTGAAAGGAGCCAGTGTGCCTTGTACCCTGACTGATGATCCGTCTGCTTTCTGCAGGAAGTATTGTCAGCTGTTACGCTAACCAAATTGCTGCTCAGCTGCCCATTAAGTGGAGACAAAGAGAAAGCTTTCTGGTTTGCCAGCCCACAGATAATCACAGCTTTAGCTGTAAGTATCTCTTTATTGTAACTTCATTACCTACCCTTTCCATTTGTTAGAGTCTGTAGCGGTTATATCTAATGTGCACAGAGGCACACAGGAACAAAAACTAAACAAATCCATGCCAGATTCATCTAAACTTTTTTGTCTAGACCCTTCTACTCCTCCTTCCTCAAGTAAATCTCCTCCTGTGAGTGCAGTGTGCAGGTCATCCAGTTCTTATACATAGTAATTTTATGGAACTGCACCATGTAATATAGAGCTTGAGAGAAACTTGTGAGACAGCGGAGTAGAGAGTGTGTCTCCTGTCCTTCCTCCTGTGCAAAGGAAAAGATAATGGTCAGCCATGTGTTGCAGCAGAAGCCAACAGCAGCAAAATAAAAAGAATAAAGTATTTATAAGAAAAAGTAATTATATAAATTCACTGAATTATGAAAGGGAAATTTGACTGAAACGAATCAAACCCAAGTTTTCTGTCCTTCCTTTATACAGCGTATAAACCCAGTGATGTAGGTTTTTCTTCTCTTGGGATGATGTCTCTGGACAAGAATTTATCAGAGGTTTGCTCTGCAATGCCTGGAAATCATAAGCTTGCAGTTTCTGCCCTTTTTTGATAGATCTACATGCTTGTAAAGGAGTGAACAGCATCAATGCATTCTTGTGAAGAGGTGCAAAACAGTGCTGGGTTTTGGGGGACTTCGGGAATAGTTGCCATTCCAGTTATGCTCACAGCAGTGTTTGTTTAAAATGCATCCTACTCATCCTCGCCCAGGGCACAGCTGCATGAAAATGGCTCAGGTGCAGGAGTCTCCCTGCCAGTCCAGCTTGCACAGGTCTAGTTCCATTGACTGCAGTCAGAGCTTTAGGATTCTCTGATGTTTCAATGCTAATGATAGGTGGCTAATGTGCTCTTCCTTGTCTATTTCCTGTCTTGTAGATGCAAACCAAAGAGGCCTGTCAGGACCAGTCACTGATTCCCGTCGTAGTTGTACCTATTCTAGAGACTGTAGCAGCTCTGCTAAGGCAAGGAGAAGGGGTTCTTGTGAATCCACATCATGTATCATTGGCATTCAGCATTCTCCTAACAGTCCGTCTGGATCATCTGAAAACAGAAGACTATCGTGGTGTCTTCCTGGGCATCCATGAAGTGCTCTTCTCTATTGTACAGTGTCATCCAAAGGTAGGTTTGTGAGGGGGTGGGAGGAGGAGTAAAAGGTAGAAAGAAGAAACACACCAGGGACAGAAATTTTTTAACATGGTTTTGAAATACTTTGTCCTGATAGTATGAAACTGCATTGTACTGCTTGTCATTTAAGAGGCTGGGAATCTCAAAATCACATAATCTCAGTTTCTCTCCTGCTTTGCTTGTGCCTGCATTGTTGGTCTTTGGGAGTGGATTGCTTATCAACATTTGATGCTAGGTTAGGAAGAAAAGGTTTCCTTTTTCTGTGATTGATTTCTAGAAGCACAAAAGGCTCAGGATGCAGAATGAAAAGGTAGTGCCTACCCACTCCACTCCCTTTACTCTCAGATGTTTTTATTTCATGTCTTTTTCAGGTGCTATTGAAAGCAGCACCATCTTTTCTGAGCAGTTTCCATCGTCTGGTTGTTTCTGTCATGCATGAAGGACGTCAGAAAGGAGACAGAGGTACCATATCTTTTCCACCTTTGCATTATATGTATACACTGTAGTTTTATATACTGTAGAAGAGCAGATGCTGAACAGGGCAAAGTCCTCAAAGCTGAGCTGTGGCATGGAAACTGTCAGCCCTGTGTGTCCTTTATGTAAAATTGAGGATGAGCTTTGTGGTGTTGTGGGTTTAGAAAGATAACTGGGGCTCCTGTGGAGCTGCAAGTAGACAGCACTGCTTTTGGTAAGTTAGTCTTCACTGACTGGCTGCCAAGTAGACAGGAGCCAGTAAGTCTTGCTGTGCCCAATTTCTGCTCTTCTGATCAATCTCTCTGTCTGAAAGCATGGTGGCTGTGAGCTCCAGTGATGCAGACTAATATGTGGGAGCTCTAATCCCAAATTGATCCTACTAAATGGAATTTCTTGGGACTGGAGCTACGTTTACTACGGAGCTGGATTGTCACTATTTTATGCTAAGTATAGAGTCAGAACTCCATACGTATCTGAAGCATCAATTGAGATTAGATGCTATATCTGTGTGGTCAAGAATTTAGAATTAGTGTAATTAAATATCCCAAAAGGAAGGGTGTTGGGGGAGAAGAAATGGGAAGGTCTTATGGAAATTATTGCTTAGCAAAAGATGCTGAAGCATCAGAGGAAATAGAAATGAAGACAAACTTTGAAATACCAACCAGTGGATAGCTGGAGAAAAAAGGGTTCAAGCTGAATGATGTTACAACAGAAACTTGCATTTCCTCTGGAGTGGATCCGAAAGTAGAAAAACCAGTTTTGTAAGATTTAAATATGTAACAGCTATGGTAATATGAGGACTCTCATAGGCTGTATGCAAATGATGTAGAATTTGTATCCCATTCTAGATTGGTTAGTAGAAATTGGAATATTCATCATGGAAGCTGTTTTACCTTGTTGCAGGGGCCAGATGCCCTGTCTTGCCTCTCTTGCAACTTCCTCTCCCTGCGCTCCTACCCTTTCCCTGTCTGGCCGGCACGGGGCTGCGAGAGCGGTCACTTGGTCAGTCTCTCTCCCCTCCTACCCTCTTCCCAAATAAACCCGCACACTTTGAAACTGACTGCAGAGGTTTTGCCTCCGTCCTTGCCAAGAAATCAACGCTACAGAAGGGGTAAAAACAGACTTCTTACTGGAAGTTATTAAAGAATTTGCATTTGTCAAAGTAGACAAGTAAAAGATGTCCACAGTGATTAAGATAGTCAGGACATTAATAGCGGAGAGTTTTGAGGCAAGTTGACTTCATGACCTGAAACTGGTTGTATCCCAGCTTTCTACCGATATCCTACAGCCTGTGCCACGTTCAGATTTATCTCAGCTGATATGTTGCCTACAGATGTGGGCAAATGGAAGTGTATGTATTCATTGTGGAGGCGTATATTAGTGATATAGCCATATATCAGTGATAGAGGAAAAGGTGTGTTAAACTGGTGCCAGACTGGAGAATTTTCTTGCTGCAGTATGTTTACCTGAGGCAAGGGTTACAGGAAGCTTACAGGTATGTGGCATCCTCAAGTTGAAAATGATGCTGTTTATCTTTGCAGGATTGTTCTTTTTTTTGTAACAGATAACATGAAATTTCTGTATTTCCCTTCTCCCTTGTTTGTGCTAGCTCTCTTCATTCTCTGCCTACTGAGTTAATTCTCAGCCGATCTCACCAGTCTCACTTTAAATATCTCCAGTGATGTAGCTTTTGCTGCTATATTCCACATAATAGATCTCATCAGAAAGCTTTCTTACTATGCTGTTTCTAAGAGATGTCTTCTGATTTTCTCGAGGTAGGGAGTATAATTTTCCTGTCTCCTTGTTCTCTCCTCCACAGTACTAGTTGAGACTGGATTGTGGAAGGGACCGTAACTGCAGCTTTAGCACTTCAGCATCTATAACAAATAATTTTTGCCTTGCAGTGCACATGAAATTGGAGTCAGTGTGCTCTTACAAACTAGCCATTCTAAGAGATGTATATGTAGGGGGGCCTCTAGCTGTGGCTTGATAAGAAAAGATGGTAAAATGGGCAAGCTGTCCTTGGCCTTATGTAGTTCAAGAATCATGGAAGACTGGGTGATTGTTTGGGGTTTTTTTCCTAGTGTTTTTAAGCCTCAAATGCCGGGCTGCATTTCACTTTGTTTTTTTAGGTAACACAGATGAGTTTGAACTTATACTGAAATGTGCACACTTGGTGGAACGGATGTATACTCATATTGCAGCAGAAATGGAGAACTTCACTGTGTTTTCTGCTTTCATTGTGGCTCAGTATGTGACTGAATTGCAGAAGGTATGTTCTCATCCATCTTGAAAGTGCCACAGTATTGTGCTGGCTTTGGAGTTTCTGTTCCAAAGGCAGCTATTACATTTTGTAAAATTTGTGAAGTTACAGAAGTTGTTATGCCTATGGAGATGCAGGTTTGATCCAGACTGTTACAATGAGCAAGAGTTCCTGAGAGTCTTCCTTACCAAACTCCTGGAAGGTTTTCTGATGGTGTGGGCTGTGTTGTTTTTGGTTTTTATTATGGTAAAACAATGCAGTGCCCAAGTACAGAACTACTTTGCATTAATGCTATGTTGGGTGTTGCTTTTTCTTCATAGAATCATAGAATGGTTTGTGTTGAAAGATGACCTTTAAAGGTCATCTAGTCCAACTCCCCTACAACGAGCAGGGGCATCTTGAAACAGATCAGGTTGCTCACAGCCCCATCCAACCTGGCCTTGAATGCTTCCAGGGTTAAGGTATCCACCACCTCTCTGGGCAGCTTGTTCCAGAGTTTTGCCACCATCATTGTTCAAAATGTCTTCCTTAGACATCTGTAGTTAAGTTGATCTCACAGATAATCTCAGTTGTCCAGGACTGATAGTGGTTAAGGCCCCATCTGGCAAAGTAATGGTGGAAAATTCTTCTGGAAAATATCTTTTAATGTGGTCTAAATGATTAAGTGAATGGAAAAAATGTTACCAAGGGAGGAATTGTTAGCTTTTCAGTAATTCTCCTCCTGGTCCGAAGATAGAATTCTGATCCTTACTGAAAGCAGCTACTTCTGTTATTAAGGATGCCAGAGCCAGATGGGTATTTTCTCACATCTAGATGTTACTTCAGCTTGTTGTTTTCGTCAGCCCAATAGATGTAGATTTTGTCAGGATTTGAATGCTGCTTGTGGTGCAAGTACCTGCAAATTGGTTACTTGTGGTTCTGGCCTGGGCTTGGGCTGAAATACAGAAAGGAATTTTAGTCTTTGTTTTTAGGTCCTCTTTTTTAGTTTGTTTTTAGGTCCTCTTACAAAAAAAATAACCTACTCGGTGCTTTGTTTCTGAAGGATTATGGTGTAACCAGGGTAGCTAACCATGAAGGTTATTACAGAGGTTAAACTTAGCTGCCTTCTCTATTGCCTGTCTTTTTTCCATCTTTTTTTGTTGTTTTTTTTTTTCTTTTTTGGGAGCAAAACAATGGGATATATCCAGTTTTTAGCAATGTTATTTAGTGTTCCTGGTAAGTTGGTTATTGTTTACATAGTGAACGTAGTAGTTCAGCAAAGGGAAAATTGCTGTTAAGATCTCTTCTGCTCTCTTAACCATCTCTGAATTCTGTAATACGGTCATCACTGAATGTAAGTCTGAAAGCCTGACTTGAATTGTCAAATTACCTTTTTAAGTTGAAAGGACACTTGTCTCAGTATTAGCAGGAGTACAAAGTCTCATGAGACTTCTGGGAAGGTTTTGTGCAATACTTTCACTGGGAAATGGAAGGTGATGGATGATAGCTGAAACCACAGATCAGTAATGAATGTGCGGAACCTTGGGGCGTGGAAGGGGGAAATGGTGTAGTGAGCCACCAGACACTGTGACAAAGGAGAGTTTTCTATTTGACAGAATAGATAGATCACAAGTAGGTGATGATTTATTTGCTCATTAGACTGGTAAGAATTGATGGGTATCAGAGGAAGGGGAGGCCCCAGCATGCCTGTCTTAAACAGGGCATGTACACATCTTTCATGTTGCTCTGCAGAGGGAGAGAAAAGCTCTTTAAAGCCTTCATCTCTTCTGAGTCAGGATCAGTGGCTTTCTGCCTGTGACTCAAAGACCCTGAGGTCCATCAAAGATAACTGAGAAACTCATGTTGGTAGATTTAAGTCTTTATGTGGGCGTCTGCACTTACTGGAGCCCTTTTAAGAGTCTGCAAACTAGAACTGATGAAACCTACTGGCCTAAGTAGTCACCCCTAAAGTGGTTGTGTAACAGCTCCCTCAGTGCTTCCTCTTTATACCATGAATTATTTTGTATTAATCTAGAAATATTCCTTGCTGGAGTGGGTGGCATCTTTTCATACTGTTGACAGTGCTTTCTGCTTGTTGCCTATGAGCTGTTGCTTAATTCAGCAATAGTGAAATACCTCTTCACACATTTAATGTCTCACATCAAGAGCTCTATAATGCTTGACAAATTGGTTGTGCTAACTATATAGACCATAAACCACTTACAAGTATAATTAACTGCCAGCCAGTAGTGGCAGCTGTTTAAATCTTTTGGTTCTGCTTCCCATGGTGTTACTGGTGTTTATAGGAAACTGCAAAGCAAGAATGGCCCAAATAAGGCACGGGTCCGGATGAATTTGAAATGTGAGGGGATGCAGTTCCATTAACTGCAGCTCTGAGATAGCTGCTTATCCCAAGTGGGCCATCTGGTCCATGTTGTCAATAGCTGTGGGTTTTCCTGCCCTTGTCCTCTGCAGTCATTTCTCTGCCCTAGGAAGGGAGAGCCCAGCCCAGTGCATTCACTGGGAGCTGTGATGCTCAGCTGTTCTCCAACTTTATTGCACAGTGTAGGGAGAAGTAACATCTGTTGTAAACAAACCAATTGATCAGCTGACAGAGAAGGGGAAAATTACATGGACATGCAAACTCTTCAGGGTCACAGATCCAAAGGAAGGCTTATGTGCCTTAATACCTGCTACATGTTTTTTCCAGCTGTGTTAGTGGATCTAACAAAAGCTATTAGCTGTTCAACATTTAGGGCAGAAAGAGAGGGGAAGCCTGTCACAGTGATGAGGAGTGCACTTCATTAGCAGAAAGTTTATTAGTTGCCTAAGGAAGAAAGAAGCCTGAATTTTAATGACAGCTTTTTATGTAATTTTCATTAGGCCTAGAGTGCAGAGGCTTGCATCTGGAGGCATAAAACTAATTTTGGGATTCAGTGAAGATAAGATGTGGTTCTGCAGCAAAAATAACGTGATGAAGCCAGAGGCCAGCACTGTCTTGGGCAGTGAAGTATTTAGCAAGTGATTTGTGAGCACAGGACAAATTTCAATTAGCCTAGAGCACCAGAGGACTCCAGAGTCAGCACTGATGTTCCTGGTTGTCGTGGTGGTTCTCCTGGTTGTGGGATTGAGCAGAGGTAATGTTGGGAGCAGGGCACTGAGTCCTGAGTCATTTCTTGTATTCCTCCAACTTTCTGCATGACTTCAGGCAAGGTACCTGATTCCTGGTGTTAAAACGGATGAAGGAAATGTACATCTCCTCAGCTTTTTGAAGGTTTCTTTATTAAGGCTTGCACATTGAAGTCCTCAGAAAAAAATCATTAGATAAATATCAAATTAGTAAGTGATAAGTTAAAATTATTTGACTACCAAATGTAAAGGAGAGAGCAGCCTAAAGGAAGTGCTCATTTGAAACTGAGACTTACTAGCATACAGCCTATAGGAGACATACAGAATCTACTGAAATGTGTAATCCAAGGCAGGGTTTTTTAGGGTTTTTTTAAATTACTGTGGTTCAGCTGAAGAGTGTCCATGTGATTCCAGTATGATCAGTGTATTTGCCACCACAACAATGCGTATAGACTCTCATGGATTTTACTGCAAGGGCTATGCTTTTTTTGCAAAACATGTTTGCAAAAATTAGGGAAATATTGCACAAGTCAAAATCTTGGATTTTATCTAATGGGCTGTTCCAGATGGTCTGATGCAAAGCATAGCGTGTTGTCAGCATTTAATGTACCCTGACTGTGGAAATGGTGTTTTCTTGCCTTTCTGTCTTCAAGTTTAAGGCAATTTTGTTCTTCTTGTAGGTGACTTTGCACCCAGCTGTGAAGACACATCTCACAGAAGGAATATATCACATCCTTGACCTTTGCATTGAACGGGACATCAAGTTCTTAAGTACATCGCTCCCAGCAGGCGTGAGGGAGGTCTTTAAGGAGCTGTATAATGATTACAACCACTACCACAAGGCAAAAAAGCAGGGGGAGGAAAAGTACACTGCTTAATGAATCCTGCCTGGTGCTGCATTATCAGTTATGAATTGATCTTGCAGTGCTCGGATCCTCAGTTGCTGTTTGTTTTGGGATGATGAGAAAGATCGAACCTGAGGAGGGTCCTAAACATGGATTGCATTTACCCCTATACAGCTCCCCTTCGTAAAGGGGGAGGAAGGAAAGAGGGAGGGAGGATATGCTGTGCTGTTCAGTCTGGTCCTGTGTTGTGCCACAAATGGCAGAGCTGCTGTGCCTCTGCTGGCCCCTGGTGAACTCACTGGGAGCCCTGGGGAGCTGACTGCAATTTGGCAGCAGATGTCAGGCTTCAGGCTTTGGCACATCATGGTGCTTTCCTGTGGAAGCAATAGTCTGGTCTAAAAGCCAGGGAGGGATATAACCCCTGCTTTTGCTTACATGGTAAGCAGAATTAAAGCAGTTAAAGTGCTTATTTTTGTACCTTGTTATTTTATATTTTTAATGGAAGAAATTTCTCGATGTCACACAGCTGTAAAGTAGGTTACTGTGCAAAACTGTAGAAGTAACAGTAAAAAATTTGAAAGATTTTGTCTCTTTGCTTGATTGGTTTTCCTGTCTAGTACAGCCCTGGGCAACCTAGTCTGACCTATTGAATTTCCTTCCCAACTGTATTATCCTGTGATCTCTTGATAATCAAAAAGACTGACTACCTGGAGCTCTGGTCGATTTACTGTCATTAAGCAATTACACTTAGTCATCTGAGCTGTGATCACTCTGTGTACAGTTTTAGCTTGTGACAAATGTTAATTACCACTGTTACTATCTGACACCCTTTTTGGTCTAAGCTGAGCCTTGTTGCTTAGCATTCACTCTAGGTTAAGAGTAAGCCCTGGGCTTCTTGCAGCTCAGCTGACAGTAACTTAATAAGCTGTGGTAAATTAATCACATTTGAGCCTGCAAGAAGCTTTATCAAGTTTTATCTAATAGCTCTGTTTCTCCCTCCCCTAGCTAAATGATAGAAGTTTATTTTCTTGAAAATGATAGAGACTAAAAATCTAAGTTTTTATGAAAGTAGTAAAACAGTCTTCATGCATACATGTAGGCAATAGAAAGAGCTCAATACTCTCACGTGATTATCTGCTTTAATCTATAGATGGGGGGTGGGCAGAGGGAGACTGGAATGTGGCTTACCACTTTTCTGGCTCCATCTTCCTCATAGGAAGGGCCAAATGCTGAAGTTTGACTAGGGCAAGAGATTCCACATGGCTCAGATGAGGGAGCTGAGCAGGACTGGCTAAACTTCATCCATTGGGCTGGAGATGACCCTCCTCTCATCCTGACAAAGTATCGTGGAGAACTTTGATACTGTGCAAACACTGTTTAGGAGTAACAGCAGTGCTGGGTTAACAACACTGTTCTGGCCACGAATCAGACCACAGCGCCACACAGGCTGCCATGAAGCAAATTAACTCCATCCAGGCTGGACCCTGTGCACCACTGGGCCACTTCTGTATTTTATTTCATGTGGGCCAGTGATGGGGAGTTACTGCTGCCCCACCAGGCAGTGGGACAGTGATGTGGGTCCCAGAAGAGAAACATGAGCTGGGGGCATCCGGAGGGGCACCAAAGAGGGGGGGGTCTCCAGGGTGGAGACAGTTAATACATTAGGAAAACGAAGGAAGGTTTTGAGCACTGGGAGAGGATGTGGAAAGAACAGCAGAAAAAGGAGAGCTGGGTTTGGAGCAGGGGAGGAAGGAAGTGAGGGAGGAAGGAAGTGAGGTAGCATCTCTGGCGTGTAAGTGTCAAGCCTCCCCTGATGTAGCCATATGGTTGCAAGCCACACACACAGCTCAAAAGCTTCTGAGTGCAGACCACAGAGTAAATAATGTTAGCCAAAGGGGGTGAGCTAGCTGAAATCAGTTTTCATTTCAATAATACTAATTTTTTAAACGTTACCAATTTTAACTTCTTGGCATGGAAATGATAATGTGTAACTGACATAGATGTATGGGTGTGATGGAATTAACAAACCCCTACTAGCACAAGGACACAGTGCTTGAATGAATGAAAATTTGAAACCCTGCCACAATTCAACCTTTATTTCAATCACCCTGTGCAACTGCCACTTATCCCACAGCCCTCCTCTTTCTCCATGCAAAGCAGTGGAGTTCTGAAGCACAAAGCAGCGTTTCTGTGTAGAAGTGACAAAGGGGTTAAAAGGAAGGCTGTCTTTCACTTGCTAATCCCAGGTCTTTGTCCAAGAACTGCTCCGGGTTTTTTTTTTTTTAGCTAGAATAAATTAAATCACTGGCAGAGGACCACCTGCTGAGAAAGCAGGCTTTGTATTCCCGAGTGCATTCCCACGTGGGTGCAGTGTTCCTCAGTTGTCACACGATGGGGCCATCCTGCAAGGGTACAAAGCACCGTCTGCAATCAGTTCCGGAGTCCTTCCTCCTTGGCTGGCTTAGTCTACGAGCTCGGAACATCAGGAAGGTAAAGGGTTTGGAAGAAGCACACCATCGCAGGGGTGACCGACAGGAATCCCTGCCTTTGTTTCACTAAAGCATTGCTCTGTGCAAGTGAATCCTTACAGGCTTCTGCAACAGATATTCTTGGCCACGCTTCCAGTCATGATGCAGTGCATCTCTTCCGAGGGCTGTTCTTGCTGCAGCATGGGCAGAAATACCTCCTGCAGGCAGAATTGGGAGGCTGGGATCTCAGGGTCCTGCTGCCTGTGCCGCTGGCTCAGCCTGTGGCTCTGCGTGTGGCGTTTGTTCCTGGTGTATGGGCAGTGCCCCAGCCTGCTGTGCCAAAACTGGCTCACATAGCAAGGAACAGGAAAGGCAAGAAGAACAGTCAAGACTGACAAAGATCACATTGGGTTTATTTACCCCTTATTTTTGTGTAGCTGCTGTGAAAATCAACTGATTTTTCTACGTACCTGGTGGTGGGGCTTAATGCTTGATTTACCTTGCAATTGTGGATAGAAATGTCAAAAAATATGATGGTGTAAAATGTTAAAAATCATCTTACTTACTCAAAAATTATTTTTCCTGATTATACCTTATGGGAAGAGACAATGTACTGAGTACTTTCCTTTAAGCTTGAAATGAATCAGTAGCTTCCTATTTGTTTACTTCTTGATGCAGTTCGGGAGCTTCTGGATAACAGAAGGCTCCATGCAAAGCTTGCTTTATGGGTTAAAACATAATAATATGAATAAAGGAGTACTTTGAGAGATTTCTATACCATTGTTACTGAACCATTAAATGTCTCCAGTGATAGTTTGCTGATGATACGGAATGGAGTGGGGAAGTGAGCCCTTGGGACCTGCAAGAAGACATAGATAGGGTGGAAGGCTGGGTTAACAAAAACCTTATGAAGTTCAACAAGGACAAATGTAGGGTCCTGCACCTGGGAAAACATAATCTAACAATGATGATCAAAAGACTGAGAAGCTTTTCATGGGAAGAAAGGCTGAGAGAACTGGGCTTGTTTAGCCTTGAAAATATGTTGAGGGGGAGACTTTATCACTGTGTTCCTGTATTTAAATGGTGCCTACAAAGAAGATGAAGACTCCCTTTTTACAAGGAATCACATGGAAAACACAAAGGCTAATGGTGAAACTGGGGACATTTCAACTGGACACAAGAGGAAAGTTTTTCACAGAGAGAACAATTGGCCATTGGAGTAATCTCCCCAGGGAAGTGGTGGATTCCTCAACACAGAACAATTTTTAATTTTTTTTCAGCAAAATGACTGCTTGACTTTTTTCAATGAGAAACATACAAAAGTGCCATTGTAGGCAGTACTGACATTTGCTGCTGGATGATCAGTGACGTATTCTGCAAGTAGTCAAAATTTCCAAAAAGGAAGAGGCTCCTGTTATTGTACCTACCCAGTAAAATTTATGGCACAGACAAGTGGAAGTGAAACCTGACTTGCTATGGAGCAGTAGTTGTTTGTAGTCACATATCTTTCTTAAAAAATGTGAAAGGGTGGGGTTTTTTGTGGTTTTTTTTTTTTCTTTTTTTAAATTGACTTTAAAATCTGGAAAATTTGTGAAAGAAAATGTGTCCCTGTGACCTTCTCAGAACTTTTAGTCTAGGAGAGCCCTCCAGCAAACCCATTGACAGAGAATTTGGGAAGAATAAGTAAATGCCCTCCAAGTGCCTAAGCTGTATTCCTGTCCCTTTCCTTCTAAAGAAGCATCCTGACATTTTTGTACCTCTTTCTAAAGATGGCAGCAAACAAAAATGACCAGTTTTGTCTTTTGTAGGAATCTTCTAAAGCGAACATAGAGTGGCAAGAGGTACAGGCCTGCTGTGGCTTTTAGTGGTCACTGCTTGGTCCTTTCTAGGTGTAGACTTGTTAATGTCAGGAGAGACTTTTTCTGACATGGTTCTGAGGCTTCTCTTTTAAGATTGGTGGAGACCAATTTCTGCCCCAAAGCAATTGTCATTATTTAAGTTACATTTTATAGAAGTTGGATTCAGAATTGCTTCTTGAAAGAAGTCCCACAGATGATCTGCTCTGAATTAGACATTTTCTTGTGGAGGCTGCTGCAGGGCCTGGGCTCTCTTTTTCCGGCTGGAAAGTCACTATAATACCTTTTCAGTTCTTCCCCACAACCAGAAAGACAGGGTGTTTTTGCTGATATCTGGCAGAGGGGGTTTGGAAAGCAAACAAAGAATAAAAGGCAAAGAAAATCAGGGATAGGTCCCTGTTAATTCATCCATTCAAGTTTTCTGTTAGGTTCAGGTGTCCCTGCTTTTATTTTTACAGCCTCTGCTTAAGGGGTTGGTTCTCCAGGCTTTCACAGAGATGTGCTGGGGCTTCTCAGAAAGTTGCACAAAGCTGACACATTGCTGTCCTAAGGATGATGACCATGGGCTGCTTCTGCTGTAGGAAGAGAGAGAAGAAAAAGAGCAGGAATGGAGGTCTAGGATGCATCCAGTCTATTGTCAAGACTCTTTGCTGAGATGACTTTGTTAATGATTTGATTTTGGGTAGGAATCAGCAGCTTACAACACAGAAAGAAGCTTCTGGTAGCTGAAAGCAGAACAGCTTTGAAAACCAGGCTGTTCCTGATTTTCAGTGCATCTTAAACATCCATTGCTTTATTTGGTGTGCTCCAAGCACCTAGAAACCTTTCTGGGCAATGGGCCACCACGTGTGCAGCAGTGTGAACTGTGAGCAGGCACTCGCTGTCCTAACACACTGCCAGGTGTGAGAGACAGTGGGTGGGAGAAGAAGCAACATTGTAGGAAGAAATGATTGATTTGTGTTTAGTTTTTTATGCCAGTTTTAGAACAGCATGTGGGAGTTCCCTTCACTAACCCCAGGGAAGAGTATTCTTGGGTTTGGGGTTTGTTAATATCCCAGGAAAAGAAAGGAGGAATAAAGGACCATGATACAAAAAAAAAGAAAAAAAAGAAAAAAAAAGAAAAATTAAAATTTCATGTTGGGGCACAAGCAGAAAAATCCATAAATACAATAGTGATCAATACTGCCATTGGTAAATTATGTGGTCTGCGCTAACAAAGCCTCGGCTTTATCAAAAAGTGTATTAACTCATGGAGGGAAGGCTGATTTATTACTTTTCATCCAGTATTTGTCAGCCCATAATCCCCTGAAGGGAAAGTAGCCATCCGTGCTTATCACTTGAGGAGAGACACTAAAACAAACAGCTGCTGATTTTAGTCTGGCAAACAAGCATTGCCACTTGAGCACAGCTGGGCTGTCCGAATGCGAGTGGCTGCTGCTTGCTCCTGCTCCTGAGGCTCAGGAGTGCAGCTGATTTTGAGCACCCATGGCAGGGGCAAAGCTCAGGGCTTTGTCATGGCTTTGCTCTCGCACCTGCTGCAGTCACCTGTGTGCTTTGCTTGCTGAGGCCTTTCCTTCTTTGGCCTTTGATGCAGCCAGGAGTCTTCCCTGTGAGTGATGTGTGAAGCTTGCAGAATTTTTAATGCTCTGTGGGTATCTAAGTGAACTGAGATTTTTTTTTTTTAACTGCTACAGAGATGAGTGATACAGCATCATTTAGTTGATTCACAGTATCCCCAGTGATGACCAAAAATCTGTTGACTGACAGCGTAATTTCTCCCCCTTTTGTCTTCTCACCAGATATACATGAATCTTGCTATTAATGTGCATTTTACTCTCTTTTCTAGGATTTGTTGAGGTTGTTCAGTGTTTTCAGGAGACAGCTATGCAAATGGCAGCCTCAGACTGAAATTCAAACATGTTCATGAAAGTTTTCATAACCTAAGCCCATAATACTGAGAGCCTAGAGTATGTCCCTCCTGGTACCACATGCAAAAGAAATGCGACTGAGAAACCTGTTATTAGCAGCTTGTATTTTGTTTGTGCAGTGACATCTAAAGGACTTTCTAAGCAACTTATTTTCCCTTGCTGTAAAGGAAGATTTCTTACTGCAGCAAGAGGCAAATCTGTTCTTCAGATCTCAGTCAGTGCCATATTGTCTGGATGAGGAGAAACCTGTGGAGGAGAAATAGTTTTGTTCCTGAGCCATGGAAACTTCACCAGCTGGAAACCTCCTTTGACCCACATGCCCTTTCCCTGCAGTAGCACCACTCTGATCCTGGTTTTGGAGGACAATATGCAGCTGTGTTGCTTTAATGCAGGCATTATCTGGAAGATGGGCTAACCTCTGCATCCAGGCCTGGGATGTTGAGGAGGAGTTGTGGTAGGTGCATCTTTCCCCCTGCCACACTGTAGCACTGGTAATGTTTAGAAGTAGCTTCTGCGCAGGATTCCTAGGGTCTTCAGAGGGCAGAAACTTGCCCTTAGAGCTCCCAGCACTTTTCATCTTCAAAGTGCATTATAATCATTAATACATTAATTAGGCATTCTCCCCTTCCATCCTGCTAACTAGGTTTATTAAGCTGAATGTATTTATCTTTGGGCAACTTCTACAAGCAATTGAATGAATAATTTTCCTAATAACGTTAATAGCAAAGACATGAAAAGGAACAGGGATGATGAGAACAGGAGATCAAGGCAAATAAAGCTGTGCTATGAAAGAAGAGGAACAATTTGATTCTAGGTGTAACTCCACCTACCCCTGAACTCCCAGTTGACAGCTGTGCAGCCTTTCTTGCTTCTGTCTTCCCTAACCTACATGGAATCATCTATGTAACATTTATGCTAGCACACACAAATGCAAAAAAAGGAGGTCATGGATGGCTGGGACCTGCAGAAAATGAGAACATGAAAACAGCCTGCAACTGCAAGGTGAAGAAAGCCTATGTGAATGTTTGACTTTTACATATGCTTGTATCTTAGGTGCTTTTATGAGAAACTCTAGCAGAATGTTTCACAGTGGGTGAGCTGCAGGGGTGGAGGAAGGTCATGAAAGACTATGTCAGGGAGTTTAAGGTGTTGAAAAGTGTCATCTAAAGCAAATGAAATCCTGTTCTCCTTTTCCATCTTTACCCCTCAAGCATTGTCGGTTGTGCCCTCAAAGAACACACAGATACACAATGTGTGGTTGTTAACAATAGACATACAGTTCTGCTCATACTGTCACAGTAAATGTCTGGACAGAAAAGATTTTCGCTGAAAAAGTACATGCTCCCAAAAAAGTTCAGAGATTTGGTGTCTTAGTGGCTGACATGCTGCACTGTGAATTTAGTGACTTTTTTGCAGTGCTCTGCCATTTGCCAAGTGATTTCACCTCTGTCTTCCTCCTGTCTTGTTTATTTAGATTCACAAGCTTAAGACCAGGAGGGACTAGTAGATCATCTTGCCAGACCTCTTGTGTATCACATCACAGTCGATTGAGCTTGATGTAGTTACTGCTGTAGTGAACCCAATAACCTGTGGGTGGTTGCAACATATCTTCCACAAAGCCAGATTTTTGACATTAAGCTCTTCGGGGCAGGAGTTGTGTTCTATTCATGCTTTCATTAGAGATTCTCAGCAGTGCTATTAAACCAATGTCAATGCCAAGAAAAATAACACCAAGGGTAATACCAATAATGTTAATTATAATAAAATCTATTAATATTTTATTGGTTAAGCTTGTTAGGTTGATTGTTTTGTTTTGAATTTTCTTTTTATGAAGCCAGCCACTGTATATGAACCATTGCTTTCAGAAAGGAGGCTAAGAGGTGGCTTTTCAATTCTGGTATGCAAATACTTCTGCAGAGCAGCAGACCAGGTATTGGAAGGGCTCTTTAATGCAGTGGAGGAGGTTGTAAAAAAAGCCCAGAACCAGTATAGCCAGGAGCTGCTCTCCAGCAATGGAGATTGTCAGCAAGTTGATCTCCATACAGCAGTAAGGGAGTAAAATATTACTGCTGATAGCATGCAGGATAGATGCTATGAGTCTCAAATGTAGATTTTAATAAACATGGAGAATCAGCCACATTCTTCTATCTCTTAATTCCCAATTTATGGATCAAGTAGTCTGCCTGTGCCACTTTGATGGAAAGTGTCTTGCCAAATGGAGCACGTTGGGGTTTTTTGTAAGAATTCTTTCAGCTAATGTGGATTTGACACCCCCACAGCTCTGCTCAAACTCTGTCAGACCAGGGAGATGTTTGTCAGCATCCTCTTTTACTGGAAGAGCTAACCTAGTCTGAAATCTTGAAGGAATAAAACCTTGACTTAAAATAGAACTGTTTGTGACAGGACAGGGTGACAGGAATGGAAGGATCCTTCCCAACCACCTGCCTGGCTGTCAGAGGAGCTCATCTCTTCCCCTTGCCACCTTTGGCTGTCTAGAATTTGCCATGGGCTGCAGGCAGGCTGTGAAGGGATGGGGCAGGATGAACATGTGCACTGAGAAGTGACCGGAGTTGATTTGTTGTGACAGGAATGGTTCCCCCCTCCAGCACCGGCAGCTTCCTACAGCCCTGGGGTGGAGAAGCTTCAGCTGGTTTAACCAAAGCAGTGCAGGGCTCTATCAGTCTCTCTGCACCCTCTTGGAGGTTGCTTTCCCCACAGCAGCATCAGTGGAGCAGAGCTGCGGTCTTGCTTCAGAGCCTACAGCTCTGAGCCTGATCCATTACCCCAAACCCCTGGAGAGGATGGTTAAAAATAAAATGCTCAGTTGCAGAGAAGCTAACACACTTCTGCTCTCTCTGGTCCCTGCTGTGGGACAGTGGGACAGTGGGCTTTGGCACACGGGCAGGACAAACACAGCTGGGGAAACGCAGGGTAGTACCTGAAGGAGATGCAGCTAGGTCAATGCAACTAAGAGGAGCTTCCTCTGAAATCCCAGGGCTCTGCTGGTCCTGCACACTCAGGGTGGAGCTCCGCCCTGTCACACCTCCCACTCTGCCCAGCAGGATGTGTGTGCTGCAGATGGAGGCACACACAGCACCAGCAGGCAAACTCGCTCCTGGCTGCTTTCCCACAGATGCCAAAGCTCAAAAGTGAAGCTTCAATCCTGGCCACTAATTGCCTTGGAGGTATGGTGGGTGCTGTCTTCCCTTTAGCTCTTGTTACCCTGGCACTTCAGGGGCTGCCATCACAAACACCTTGTTTAAAGCTGGCCAAAGCATAGCAGCTGCATACTGCAGCTATTTACACCTTTGGTGGCAAAAAAGACGTTCCTTGGCTTTAAAGCCTTGCCTTGGGCTTCACACAAGAACGGATTCTCTTCCTTAGAGCAACATGGGAGTTGTTTTTCAGCAAAAGAGAAAGAAGAGAGTGAAACTGGACAGGAGCAAAATTAAGTTTATGGTTTCAGGGCTTGTAAAGCAGTTTCCCCTCTGTAGCTAGAACTGAGCTTGTTCAGTGAATGAGATAAGCCACTAAGGCTTCATTACTTTAAGGTTCAGTGATAACACACCCCTTATCTAGGAACCAGACAGCTTGGGAGTCCATCCTTTTGGGACAATTTTAAAAGGAAACATTCAGAAGTTCAGATGCAGGTTTGTTCAGGGTTTTGTTTCAAAGCTAGTAGGAAATGTTCAAGTGAAACTCTCCCTGTAAGAAATCACCAGTGCAACTCAGTTCAAAGAAAGGTCTGCCCTGCTGTTTCTATTCATAGAACTTCAAGAATGTGTTTATTTTGTTTTTTCAGAGACAGCTGGGATGGGAATTTCAGTATGGAATGGGAAAGGTTAAGGTTAAAAAGCTAAAACAAAAAAGCACTGCCATGGTAGCCCTGCCTTCCCTGTCTTTTGGAGCCAATGTAGGCTGCAGGTGAGCATGGCCACAGTGAGACTAATTTCTTGCAGCGGACAGATGTTAGCTGGAGCAGTGGACTTCCAGAGCTTTGAAAAGCAGCTCTAGAAGACTGTGTGGCATATGTTACAGTAGGGGTGGTTCCATTCTCCTTGCCTTGGATTCCCATGGGATGTGGCACTTTTCCCCCTCAAGGTGTTTAGCACTCGAGGGGAGCCCTACCCAACTGTGGCAGCATAAGCTGGGGTGTGGTGTGCGCTCCTTGTGCTGTAGCCTTTATTAAAGGTAATGCCTCCCACTGCTCTCTGACAGAGCAAATGTTGAGGTGGCTTTGTGCTCAGCTCTCGTGGATAGCTACGCTCATGAGCCTTCATCTTGCTCAGGTGCTGGGCATGGTCATCTCTGTCAGGCAGCTTGTCCTCCTTGCTAAGTGCCATGTCCCCGCATCTGCAGTATTTCACCCCTTCGTGCACTTCTTCTGTTTGCATAGTGATTACAGAAGTAATTTTTGCCTGCACTACAGCATTCCTTTGGTTTCAGAAATGCGGGCTGTTATTGTGATTGTTAAATAAAAGCAAAGCTGCAGCTCAGTACTGAGTGTGAAATATTCCCCCAGCCAGATACGGTAACTATGTCCATAACTCTCAGGCTTCTGAGAGCTTAAATTGGTCTGAGAAATGAATGCGGTGTGTAAGACCACTTGAAGGGAAGCCAGCCTCTATAGCAGACTTCCAAGCAGCTTCATCTGCTCTAAATGTTTCAGCCTTTTATAACTCTTGTTTTCAATGTGCCCCTTCTGAAATGCTTTCTCTTTCTCTGATTCTGCTGACAACAGCTTCTGGGGGTCTTCTGCAACAGTACAAAAATTATAAGCCCTGCCACTTGCCAGTCTGATGATGGGCCATCTGTATTAAGACATGCTCATGCTACTGTGTTCATCCTTTTGCTCCTCCTCACTTGGGTTGGGTATTTCCACAGCTAAGAGTTGATCAGATTTGCTCATCTACATTTTGTGAGCCAAGGGAAGATTCTCAACATCTGCAAGAACTCTGCCCTGCCCTTGCGGGAGGGTGGGGAACCCCAGCGTTTTATAACCATATGGTTTTGGCTGATTTCTGGCTTTAATAATTTCCTCTTGGCAAAGGACTATCCAGCTCTCTGTGCTCTCTACCAGAAAATGACTCATGGAAATGGAGTTTTCCCTTGATGCATTGTGAGAGCGAATATCTGTGTGTGTTTGAAGAAGTTAGTGAGCTAATGTGCAGGTGATAAAGATTTCTAAATGTGGGGGTAAACCCCATATTTGGCTATTTAAAATTAAGCTTCTCATTTTATGCATCAGCCATTTTGAGATTCGTCAACTAGAGATTTATCTGCCTCATTGGTCACAAATTGCAAAGCTTCTGACCTGAATGTTGTTGCTTTTCAGAGGTAAGTGATAGCTGGTAGTGGATAGAGTTGATCAGATACCATGGAGATAAGCCTGCAGTAAAATCCAGACCTTAGTCTTGCTGTCAGCTCTGTGCAGGTCTTGTGTCCTCTGTTAGAACATCATGGCCTTAGGCATCATCATCATCATCTAGGCTTGAATTTGGGATTTGTGGTTCTAAAAGTACAATCTGCTATGATCTGGGGGCTCAGGCAGGCAAGTACACTGTGACCAAACATGAGGTAAGTGTGTTTGCGTAAGCCACAATGAAAAAGATTTAAGCAAATACATTTTTATCTCACTTTTGTGATAGGCTAAGTGTGCGCGCAGCCTGCCGCTGCAGCTCGGCTGATAAGCAGTGTCTTCTTGAGCTGTAACAACTAATCAAGGACCTGAACTGTGAGTGGAGAGACACATCGCTGTTACCGTGAGCCTGAGCTGTCTCAGCAGTAATTGACATCCAGTCACCAGGAGACACAGCTGCGGTAGGCAGAGGTTCAGACTGTTTGCTGCGAGTCCAGTTGTTTATAGTGGGGATTCAGAGATTTGTGTGCTCAGGGGTCTCACAGATGGATGCCTCTGTTATATCAGAAGTGTCTTGGCAAACCAAGCTCTTCACCTGTTCTGTCAAAAGTTGGGGTTTTTTGCATGTTGCTTGTTTTCTGTCACAGGATTAACCACTCCAAAACCAGGGCCTTCTCAGTATCCTCAGGAAGTTATTTCCTACCTTTAAAGATTATGTCATAGGAAATTTTGTTTGATCTCAAGCCTGAGTCCATTGGTTCAATTTTATCCTCTTACTTCTGGATAAAAGGAACAATGGCAGGACAAGTAGTATTTCTTTCTTGGAAGGTTTAGAGGTGCGGTATTGCCATTGCCACCGCTGTGGTGGAGTTCTGGATGAACACTCTTCGAAGCACTGATGCCTTTCCCTGACAAACAGGGAATCTGCTGCCTTTTAGATATGTCATTTGCTGACCCCCTGAGTGATCTTTGGTGTTTTTATTTTGAGACACATCTCACTGTACAAGATACATGCGCAGCTCCAGCCTAGAGGATTATCTGTATGCTGTTGCACGTGAGCAGGCTGTGCCCAAGGCTAAATCCCACAGCCTAGCTGGGTATTAGCTGACAAGCAGGTGATGTGCAGGGAAAAGATGGGGAGTACAGAGGGTGTTTGTTTGGCTCCTGGGGCTGAAGAAATGGGGATCTGTGCTCAGGAACAAAGACAATTTGCATTTAATTTCACTGGGCTGCAGTGCTGGCAACAATGGGAGATGTTCATGTGTAGCATTAAACCCCTGCACGGTCGGGGCTGAATGGCTGCCTTTGTTCAGGCCTGGGGCAGCAGGAGTGCTGCCGTCGGGACTGAAGCTCTGTGTCACAGCCTGGCTGCAAGCAGGAGGCAGAGAGAGAGAGAGAGAGAGGAGCTGGGTGCTGGTAAAGCCTACCTCATCTCTCCTCCTGTCCAGGGGAGCTGTTCAGAGACCTCAGGATGCCCTAAAGGGAAAACGATGCCATTTTCCAGTGGCTCCCCTGTGGGGTTGAGGTCAGTGCCTGTCCATGCTGGTGTTCGCCTCTGCTCTGCACGGAGAAGGGGAGAAGGGGTTGGCTGCAGCTCTTCCCAAAGAACAATGGCCAAGGGTCATTCAGGAGTAAGCCAGGGCACGTACAAGGTGCATCCTGCTCCGTCAGCTACTTGGGCTCTATGCAAGAGACTGAAGAGTCCTAAGCTTAACCTGGCTGGCATATGGTCTCCTCTCTAGATGAAGCCTTCAGAAGGTGGTGGATATTGTTGGTGACAGAGTGTCAAGTGTGGGGCAGAGCTTGTTCCTCTAGCAGACACCTGAGTTCAGCCAGGTGTTAAGTGGTGGGTGCCTTTCCAGACTTTGCTGGGGCAGGCTTGGCACTGCTTTAGCAGGCTGTTAACCTGTCATGCCATTTGGAAAGCCCTTCCTCAGGGCCTCCAGGCACTCCTGGATTGGGAAAATTATATCCCCTCAGACTGGTGGCTAGCAGCCACAGAACATGTTTCTGTATCCATCAGAAGTGTTATCTTCCCCACAGCCCCAGAAGTCCTTACTCACTGCAGTAGCTGACTTTCTGATACAAGTACCCAAGTGGTGAGAGTTTGTCTGAGACCACCACCAGGCAGCAGGTGAGAGTCTTCTGTCTCTTACCAGGAGTGATTTGAAGTCTACTCTTTTCTGCGATAGGTGGGAGGAAAGTGTGGGATGTAGGATCCTGTTCTCTTGCTCCACAGGGAAATGGTGTTTGACTTGGGGATTGACAATGCAAAACACTGACTTAGAAATCTGAGCTTCTCCTGCCTCACCTACCCCATTGTACAGTGCTCGCCACGCCAGCGGAATGAGACATAGTGTTAATTGCGCAGTGTGCTCCTAAGCTTCTTTCCATGGCTTTCAGGAAGCTGATTAAGAGAGAGAAAGTAAAGTGGGGATTAATGGGATCCTGGTGGAGGCTTGGGGGGAAAAAAAGGAAATTCCTTGGAGGGGGAAAAGAGGGATTTGAACAGCTGACAGCAAGCCTCTGCAAACAAACTGGGAAAGTTAGGCAGCAGATGGACTAACACTCTCTGGGCTTGTGCCAATGCATCATATTGATTTTAAAGAAGAAGCACCCACTGCCTGGGAAAGCAAGCCCTTCGAGTAGGAGCTCTTCCTGGCAGCTGTTCAAACACTGGCTGCTTTACAGTTCGCTTTCGGTGCACCAAGAGGCAGTGAGAAGCACTGGGGACTTGGGATATGAAACATGACCAGGGGGACTATGGACCAATAAAGGGGTTATTTTTGTAGGGAGGATTGCATGGAAAATAATGTCCAGTTGCTCAGAAACTTATAGTGTGCAATTAAAGAACCAGAAGAGATCAAAGGGCCATCAAGTCAAACCCCATGTCTCCCAGCATGGGGAGTGCTGAATCTTGCAGTTAAAGGTGAAGACTACTCTGGAGTTCAGTTCCAGAGGGGAATTATTTTCCCGGGCCTCAGCTGTAGATCAGCTTATGTCATGAGGTATGACTGCTCTCCTAACTAGTGGTGTTATCAACATCTACCCTGATGTGTCTGAATGGACTCAAAGGGTGCCTCAGGGATGGGCTTGGATAGGCACAAATGTCTCCATCTCCCACACCATCCTTTTCCTTCTACAGAAATGATACGAGCTGGAGTGGTTTATTTTTCCCTCCTGCCTTTTTGTCAAAATTAAATGAAAACCTTCCTGTTGATGAAATAAAACTACTGAATAATAAAACATGTGAAGGCTCCCAGGTGAAACCAGCATTTTCACTGCAGTTAATTCCATCAGATTATATATTACATGTATGTAATATAGCCCAATGGCCCACCTAATTTATGAAGGCTGTTCCATGGTTCTCCCTCTTAATTTCCCATTATATATAATTTGGTTCTCTTTTAAGTCTACCATACATATTTTTATGGCATGCATGACAAGGAGACGCAATCTCAGACCCTGAGCTTGTGCCAGCTCCCACATATTGAATTGCCCCTTGAACATAAGCTACACAAAAGTTAATCAGTTTTTAGGCCGATTGTACAACATGTGCAGTTGTGATTAGAGTCTATATTTAAGACTTGGCTGCCAAAAAGACTTCAGCAATGACAAGCTTACAAGTATTTCAGCAAAAGGCTGACACAAATGTGGGGTGGGCTGGGAGTGCCACACAATTTATACTGTGCCCTGAGGAAATGCCACCCCCCACCCTGGCACAGCACCTTCCTCCGCCTCTGTTGGTGTTGCAGCAAAGGGTACTCGTGTTTGTCATCCTGCCTCCTCCTCCATCCCAGGGTTTCTGATGCAATAGGACCAGAGTGAGAAAACAAGTATGATGCAGCAGGCCTGGCGAAGCACAGCTGGGGCAAAAGGAAGAAGTCCTCCGGGGCTGGCAATCAGGACAGGTATCAGGGATTTCAGGGGCTCAGAGATGTGGAAAGGTAAAGAGAGAGCAGCAGCTGCTAATTCTCATTGATGAAGAGTTCCCTGTTCCCCTCACTGTGCTGCGTGTTGCTTGCAGCCGGAGCAATTTGGAGAAAACCAATATCCAGCTGTCGCTCAGTGGTCGGATGGGTTGTGTCTTGATGTGTGCGATAGCGTGTCTTGACTTTTGGATCTTGCTGAAGCGAGAGAACCTGATCGGAGAGGATTTGCAGATGGATTTTCAGCTGTAAGTTAAGACAAACTCATATCTGTTCGCTTGGCTGACAACCGTGGGTCTGGAGCCGGTGACTTGGCCTTCCACTGCTGGGGTGTTTGTTCAGATGTGCTCCACACAAATAGCATGACAGGGGCTGACAGGCTCCACCAGCTGCTTGGGCATTTATGACATTGTGTAAAATAGACATGGTGCTCCCTAGAAAGCCAGCAGGAATTTAGCACAAGTACCACCAGGCTCGGATGAATATCGCATAAGCGTTCACTAAATGGGCATACATCAAGATTTATCCAGTTCAATGAGAGGTTTGAGGATTCCCAAAAATAGCACCCCATCAACCAAAGCTCTCTCTTGGTCTGCTTTGCTATGAGACTACTGACAAATATTAAAATAAAACTTATTTCCCCCGGGGGAATCTTTTGTTGTAACCTGCCAGTTTTACACCCCTGACTTCAGTGCAGCACCACTGGCACGGAGCTGAGACATTTTGATGGTGAATCTCATTCTGCATTTGCTTTAGCAAACTCTAATTGAATGGATTTCTAGAAGTAGAAATGTCATAGTAACTGATGGGAAATGAATCAAGCAAGCAGGTAAGAAATGACAGGTTTCATGAGTGATAGCCAGGCACGTTAAAGATGTGGATGTTTACTTGGCAGGGATTGTCACTAAAGCAAAGCATTTTATGTTTCATGGAAAATAAATGCAAACATAAAATCATTTTGTTTTACTTTCTCCTCTCCCAATCACTGAGAACTCTTGATTTCAAATGCTACCTTCCTGCTCAGAGAACAGAAATGTTTTCTGGACAGACTCTGAGGCTGGTAACACCAATGTCAACCTGGAGTCATGCCTCAGTGCGGTCCACAGAGTTCCTTTGCATTTACACCAGCACTGTAGATGAGCTTCTGGCTCACGAAAGCAATCAAAGATAATCGATGTGGCTAGAATTTGAAATTTCGAATGCTTCTGTTGAATGGTTCATGAGCAATCTACAGGCTAGGAGTTATTTGCGGAAAGTACCCAGCAGTTAATTTCAAATCCCATATACGTTTGAGATGTTCATAAGCTACTTGGAGACAATTTGCAAACAGAAGAAGAGGATAAAATTCATCAAAATAAATGATCTGCCATGAATTATTCATTTAGTTTCCATCAGTCATGCCAAATCTCTCCCTTGTTGTTCGTTTCTGCAAAAAGATCAGGGATTGAATTTAGCTTAGAGACAGAAGCGTGAGCTCACCCCTAGAGGTGTTTCGGCAGAGCAGACCTGCGGCATGTAGGTGATGAGAATAAGAAAGCTTTGGCGGCACAAAACATTTTATTCTGTGGATAAACAGCAGATTTTAGCCAGCAGGGCTGTCAGGCAGGCTGCTTCCGCAAGGACTGTTTTTAAACAGAAAACCCCAGCAAAACCAAAACAAACCCTGAACTTGAAGGGGAGAAGAAAAGAGAGAATTGGGGGTATCTGATGTCAGCAGGAAAGGTATCTTTCAGCCCATCCTACCCGCAGGCTGAGGGTAGCTTTGTCTTTTAAGGAGGGAGGGAATAGTACGAGTGAAGTGAAGTTTGGATCACTGAGGAGCAAAAGCAGGTATCAACTCACCTGAGAATGTCTCAGGCACCAGCATGGCTTTCTTCCTTGCATACATAATTGATTTATAGTCATGGGCACTCTCCCATAACTAGAAGAAAAGGGACAGCCAGAACTGAGGAACTAAATGGTGTCTGTGCAAAAACTTGGAGAGAGTGGGAAGGCTCTGTACCCCTTAATTAATATGGTGGAAACTATATCAAGATACAGATTTTTGGGGGGAACAGAGGCACATAATTAAAAGGAAAAGGCCTCATTCCCTCCCATTTTGTTCAGGTCAACAGCAGAGAAATATAGATGATACCAGCTGCATTTTGATAAATGATATTGGCATAGCACAAATAAGAGCACTAAGAGTAAATAAGCTGTCTTACATTATAAAAAAAGAAAAAAAAAGGTTGAGTTTAATTCGAGAACAATATGTGTAGCAGGATAAGCTCTCAGCACTCAATGGGCCCACATATGAGGCTCTTATAACCTGGATTCAGTTGCGGCATGGATATATTATCCCTGTTCTTTCAACAAAGACATTGCCATGCTGCATGCACAGCAACAAGCCAGACCCAACTCTCCAAAGCCTCAGACCAGTGTCTGAGGTGCTAGGTTACAGCTTTTACTATTCAGAAAATGGAAATAAATAGGGCATAATAGAGTTTAGGGAACTGAAATGTCACACAGCTGAAAGAGGGCATCTAGCAGCACAACTGATAAGAATGTCTGCTGAAGCACTCTCTCTGCACTTCAATTTACATCTTACACTTTGCTGCGAGCCCTTTCCTTGAGAACCACTTGGCAACATTTAATTTAGACAAGTGTACCTGTCATCTTTGGCCTGTTGCTTCTGATGCTGGTGTAGCACAGACGGCTTGCTGGGGGCGAGTGAGAGGGGCTGGTCTCCCAGCCTGCGAGAGCTGGGGCTGCTGGCAGCTGGCCACCTGCCTCCCAGCGCATGCATGCTTTCTCCTTTGAGTCCTGGTTTGGAAAGGAAGGTCTCATATGTCTCCAGGAAAGAATGGCAAGGGTTTCAAAGAAAAGTCATGTGGAAGAAATGCTGATTAAATTTTTTAATGATCTTGCCTTCCTTGCAGCAGGGTAGGAACAGGATCATACAGACAGATATCTGTATTGGAGTTTATTTCCCCTCTGTTTTAAGCTTTTGCTTCAGTCTATTAGACCTAAAAACTAATCCTGATTTATCACATACAGAGTAACATGTTTTATTTTACAGTATATTATGTGCACACATAAGCTTCAAGGTCTTAACAATCTCTTGTCACCTGTCCAAGACAAGCTAAGGGGAGGGCTCAACAGGGTCCTGGTGAGCTGATGGCACTGGGGTCATGTTTGTAATGGGGCTACCTGTCCCTGTCTGCCCTGCCCTGCCAGCCCTCTCCAGAAAGGCTCCCTGGCCTCAGAGGCCAGGCACAGGCAGTGGTCTGGCCAAGCAAGCAGCAGCCAGAGAGAGAGAGAGGAGCAAATCCCATTACAGAGTTCATTCAACCAGGGATTCGACAGGAGTCTAAAATGCTCAGTTTTGAAGATTGCCAAAAGCTGTGCAGGAAGGGATTATTCAAGTCAGCATGGCTGGATCAAGCCATAAGCCTGATCCAGGAGTGAGTTAGACTCATTTCTCTTGCCTGGCCTTGCAGACCTGTGACCCGAGCCGTGCTCGCTGGCTGTGGCTGCCAGGACAATGACCCCAGGGCTGAAATCCAGACTGTCACAATGCATCTTGTGGCAAAGATGTGGGGGATGCTGAAGACTTGGTGATGCTAAATTGCTTTGCCATTAATGACACAGACTCTGTTACCTCAGTTACCTCATGTTTCATTTTAAATGCATTTGCTTGCAGGCGGCAGTTTCGCAGGCTTACTTGCATTGCCATAGAAACAATCTTTCGCATTGCTCTATTTGTTGTGCATTTTTGTTAAAGGCTCTTTCTTCTTTACTTATCCACTCCATCTTTTCATTTGCCGACACTTTCTTCATTATGCCCTTCTAATTCCCTCACCTTCTAGCTTGCCATGCTGCAGCTAAGTGTTTTTCTTGGTAAAGATATCCAGCTCACAGCCTCTACCCCTGTACGTGTCAAAATCCAGCGGTGATATGCCACACAGGTAAGGAAAGTGGACTAAGTGTGTGCAAGTGGACGTGTGGCGATGCCCACAAGTGCTGGGATGAGAAAAGGAGAAGGAGGTGGGAATAAGTGTGGTATTCTGGTATCAGACCAGTTGCCCTTGACAGCAGTGAAACCAAATTTAACTTCTGCTTTGTGACCAGGGAATGAGGCTGCCCATCAGATAAGGGGCTGTGGGACTCCAAGAGTTTCCTCACTCAGTTCATTCACGCTGGGAAGGAGCGCTGCTAAAACTTCTGTGCTCCACAAAATTATAAGAAGACAAAAATCTTTTTGGGCATGCTGATTAGACAGAGAGATTTTATGATGAATCACACTCCCTGGTGGATAGTGTTTGATTGTTTGCTTCAGAAGAAAAAAGGAAGAAAAAAGGAAAAGGAAGATGTTTAGGGCTTTTCTGATTGCAAAGGGTGACTTTTGCTAACACCCAGATTATACCTTGTTTCTCTCCTCCTCTGCTCTTGTTGGCAGGAAGTAGCCAAAAAGAAATAAGAGTTATTCATGAAAAAACAGGAAAAAAAAAGCAAATATATTCAGTGACTGATCACATATAAACAAATACGTCTTTTTTTCCTCCCATTCTCCATGGGAGGCTGCTCTACTGCTGGCAAAGAGACAGGCAGTGATGCATCCAGAATCACCTTGCAAGTACTTGGCAGGGCCAAGGACAAAGTGTCATCTCCTTGAACACAGGGGAGGGCTTTCCATGCCAGCCTGGATGCTTCTCCTGAGCTGCTGGAATATCTCCCAGCAGTGAGCTGTGTCACCAGCTGCAGAATTTGCTCCTTTGTCCAGCCTTTGCTGTGACATGCAGTGGGTGAGGTGTTGGAGGTTGTTACCTGGATTTCTGTGTTACCGCTGCCTATTTCCCTTTTTATTTTGGTTAGATTTTGTGTTTGAGAGACAGGTTAACTGCTTTGCATTTACTCTTCAGAGATCCCTCTTATTTAATTCCTCTTCCTTAGAGATGCAGGCATTCTGTCTGTCCAGGCAATGAAACTGTGACAAGTGGCTGGAGTACATAGGAAAAGCCCTAAAATCATGTTTGCCTTGCATGAAAATATTAAAAAAACCCAGAAATTTTCCTCTAAGCAGGGCATGAGAAGAAGAACTAACAGCTGTAAGTGTTTGGTTTCAACATCAGGAAGACACATGCAGCACAGACTGAGTTCCTTCCTTCCCTGGCCTTTAGCAAATCCTTTAGGAGTACCAAACGCAGTGATGATGAGGTGGACAAAAGGGGGAAAGCAAAACAAGATTTAACTGGATTCCGCCCACCCTTCAAAGAGCTCAGGGTGTGCAAAGGGGAACATACTCAGGAGAGCTTTTGATTCTTGCTGGGCTACTCCTCATTTTTTCCCTTGGAAGCAGCCGTACACCAAAATCTGTTTATAGTACATAGTTATTAAGATCAAATGTAGCAGTAATAGCATGTGACAGTCTTCTCTTTTCTGAATCAATTTGTACCATATATGAGTCTTAGTTCTGTCAGATGAAGTGAACTGTGACAATGTCTATCCATCCATCAGGACAAATCAAGCTATTCATACATTTACTCTGAGAGCATCTTAGTGCATTTAACATTTTTTTCCTGTGGCAGAGTTTCCCAGTTTTGTAATGCCAAATGTAAGAACTGTGAGGTCACCAAGTCCTTCAAAATTGTGAGAACTACTGGCCATGTTGATGTCACCTAATCACTTGTATATTCTGTATGTGTCTTCCTTCCAATATTGTTTTCTTCTTCACTTTTTTCCCCCTTATTTTCGTATACAGGGAACTTCTTTCCTCATGTCACGTATGGATGTCATGCACAAACTCACAGCTGACCCATAAAGATGCTCCAAGTGCTATTAGCTAATGGCAGCTATTAGTGCTGCTGGCCTACTGGTGTGGAAGAGCCAGGGCTTTTAGAATAGAAATGCCCACGTTTTCAGTCTGGTGATGTTGCACTGCAAGCTCGTTATTAGAATTAAGTTACAATAGTGGGAAACTACTTAAAAGAGAGGCCCCAGAAGCTTTTCTTGGAGAGTCTGAAACATGCATTAGTGCTAGGGCAGAACACCTTTGCCCTTCCAGGGAGAGCAGGGCCAGCCATGGGCTGCTGTATCCTGTGTATTCCCAGCAGAACTTGTAATTTAAAAAGATACGTCCAAAGGTAAAACTCTGGGGTAAAAATTTCTCCCTTTTATAACTCCATTTGAAGTAGCAGTTACCATAATCTGACTTCCAGGTGACTTTTTGTGTAAGAACATACTTTTTCTGCTAAGAAAGCTCATGGTGCTTGCTCCATCACTCTGAATTCACAAGACTCTTCAGAAGCTCAGCTGTAGCAATTGATACTTTTCATTTCCGAAGTTATTTTTCTCCCTTATCCTCTCCAGAGACTCAATTACACAAGAAGCAGCTATAAGAAGGATCAATAACTGGCTTGCAGCAAATGATACTTCCACGTGGTGGCACAGTGGCTGTCGGTGCTTTCTGACACTCAGACCATGAGGGGAGCATCCTGACCCACTGTGACCTCCATTTCCTTTTGCACCAGGCTCTTCCACAGCATGCCCTCTTGTCAGCAGGTTTATCAATATGGTGAACTACAAATTCCTCCTGCTTTAGGCATCCTCCCCTACAAAGAGCACAGATACACATGGTAAGATGACTGCTGTTGCTGTAGGAGACAGAATTTTCCTGGTGTCACATCGACCCCCGAAATGCTAAGGGCTGTCTTTACTCAGCAGCCAAACAGGCTCGGCTGGGCAGCATAGAGCACAATAAATCCCTTCAATGAGATCCCAGGTGGTGGGTGTCATGTTGCTGTTCAAGTCTTATGCCAAAGTTTTGTTTTCACACCACTTTGGCCATTCAAGGGCAGCTGTAGGGAGTTACTGCTCCTTCAGAGGTAAGCAATGTTCTGGTTTCATAGTAAATGGGTAGTCCTTTCACACCTCCCTTCTGCAGAAGTGACTCTGCTGGAGAGGGGAGAAATGACTTCAGTTTTTAGCTGAACATTTTGTTATTTTGTTAGTGAAAGAGGTTCCACTGCTCAGGCCAAAGGTGCTACGTGACACATAGCAATGATGCCTTCACCAGCGCAGACGCTGCTGTCCTTGAAGGACCTAGCCCTGTAACTAGAGACTGCTGAGTGAAGCCTTCCCTCGCCTGAGCAGACTCAGTGGGTCTGCCATGGACATCATGGAAATAATGACTGTGGTCTGGGAAATAATGACTATGGTTTTCTCCGAGAAGATTGTGTGTGCTGTTAAGTACTGTGATGTGTAGAGTGAGGCTGTAGGCTTGATCTCTTACTCACAGTTACTTAAAGTGTTCTCCTCTAACTAAGCAATAAGCTGTGGTAAATCACCCTTTTATACCCTGATGCTTTGGTTATAATGTTTCATTAAACAGCTCTAATTGAATATCTGGAGAAGCTTACATCTCCCACAAATCCTCCTCTGCTAATGGAAAAGTCATGTAAACAAGAATCACTTTATTACATCCATTGTTCCAATAATGCCCCTTCCAAATGGGAAAGACTTGAATCAGAGCAATTTAGTCCTTGTCTCAGTGCAGTTTCTCTTCTGGTCAGTTTTACTGGGAGGGAAAATAAAAGGCCCACTGAAAACACGTTCGTGTGAAAAATGGCTGCAGCTCTCATGCTGCTTGGTCTCGGTAAGCCATTTTGAACGGCATATTTAAAACCCATTTGCAGAGCACACATCGCCTCCCGGGGCTGACATAGCCACTGAACTTTCTGCCCCAGTGCCTGCTGTGCCAGAGCGTGGTTGGTACGCTGGCAGTGCGGGGTTGATCAATACCCCAGAGCCATGCGAGGCAAACAGGGTCGGAATTGCCTCCCAGCAGTCGAGGCACTGCGGAATCCAGCAGGGCCGTTCCTAATTTGCCCTGACTCGTAAGTTGTTTCAGGCCTCTAGTTTGGGTCCATGTACTCACGGAGGGACAAAGTTAACCCTATAAGGTAAAAAATCCAGAGCTTTTCATTGCATGAAAGCTTGTAGAGAAGGTGATTTATAATCACAAAAAACTGTGTCCCCATTAAATTCCTTCTTTCCAGTAATTTCTGGTAGATGGATGCAGTGGCTCTTCTCTGTTCCTAGCTATGGGCAGGGCCGGGTGGATCCTCCTGGGACTGGGATACGCTGGTGCACAGGTTTTGACCCTACAGAACTCAAATCCTTTCTGATGACTGCTCTGAACTTTTCACAGCACAACTCCCAGGTGCCAGGTGAGGTAAGTCCTCCAGCCCAAATGGTGCTGTTCCTCTAACGCTTTTATTCCAGCCTTTGTTTTGGGTAGCCCTGGTACCAGCTTGCACCTCCAGTGGGGGTGCTTTAGCACATCCTCAGTAAAGCAGCGCTGTGACAGCAGGACCTGTGCCTGGACCGAGTGCACCAGTCCTTTATTGCCTTGTGAAAAGAGGTCAAAAGGCTTCAGCAAGCATTACTTTCCCTTCAGTCATCTGAACTGTAAACCTTGCAGGCAAGTCCCTGGTGGAGCCTTGCACTCAGAGCTTTAGAACTCCATCCCCTGCTCTTCTATTTGTTTTTTTTCAATGACCTTGCATGAATCACTCAACTACCTGGGTCCTCAAGTAACCTTACTGTAAAAGCATCAACAACATGACCCTGCAAAAATGGTGTCCTGGCATCACAGCTGCATCCTACACACGTCCCCTGTTTGCTATAGATCTCTGGGCAAAACTTCCAAAAGACAACATGAGCACTCCTTTCTGTGTCTTTGATCATCAGGTGCTGTATTGCATGGGATACTTTGAATTCTCTAGTCTATTTTGGGGGGAAGGAGGAAAATGAGATCAAGGCAGTTACTGAAGGCAAGTCAGGCTCAGGCTATAACTGTGCTATGTTTAAAATATTTAATTCCACAGTATGAGTCACTATGACTTGGCTGCTATTGACCTGGGTAACCTGAGTCAATATTGCATAAAAGGCCCTCTCATTTTGTCACTATAAATAAAATCTGTGATTATTCATAGCGAATGCTGAGTTTCTATTACCAGAAGCAGCCTTACAAGAGCATTACGCTCCAAGATGTGGCTGTGTCACTGCTTGTGGGTCATCTGGAGCTGCCTTCATGGGTGAGTGGCTTGAAAGGGGCAGTGCTTCTGCCCTCGAGCATTCCTGCCCCTGCCTGGCAGAAGGAGAAGCCTGCTTCCATCAAGAGCAAAAACTACTGAAAAGAATTGTGCGGTGATTGCAAAAACAAGAAAAGAAGCTGAGGGAGAAAAAGTGAAAGAAGCTAAACATGGGGAAAGAAAAAATAAGAAAAGTAAGAGTTAAAATCTCCCTCTCCCTGCCTCCCCCAGGGCTAATTTTCATTATTGGCTGCTGTTTTATGGCACCGTTCCCCCTTACTCCATGTGCTGGAATTGGGCTGGCACATGTTATGCACATCCTAAAGGAACATGGTAATTATTTGTTGGATAACCAGAAAGTCTGTGCGGGGATGTGTTTGCAATGAGCCCTGCGGTGCCACCTGGCCCTGCCTGTGACCAGTCCCATGCCAAACCCACTGGTGATCTCAGCCCATGCTATGGAGCCTTCTTCTCCTCCAAATGAATTATAAAATCTCCATGGGTGGCACCAAGTGCCTCTGAAGGGGCATGAGTTAACTGAGCTGCCTCATCGTGCACTTGAGGGGGAGATTTCAGTGAGCCCAGCAGAGATGTGGGCTGTCACCTGTGTCTGTGGCTGTAGAGACCCGGCTCAGGAGCAGCTCTAGCCAGTGGAGGATGAGTAAGGTGAGTAAGGTTCTGTGCTCTAAAAGAGAGGGTGACACCTTGAACAAGGAGAGGGAAAAACAAAGGGACTTGTGGACTGTTTAGATATGTTAGAGCTGTCCTTTCCAGTGTTGTATTCCTGTGTTTCTTGATGGTTAAGCACCATGGATGAAAAAGGCAATTAGACAGAGTGAAGTGTGGCCTCTTGATTTTGCCTGAGTTGTGGCACTGAAAGACAGTCCTTAACCGGCTCTGTGATTGTCAGGGAAGCAGCACTGATCTGCTCCCTGCCCTTACCCTGGGACGCGCAGGAGAGAGGCTCCCTGACTCCCCTGTCCTGCAAGAGGAGCAGCTGAGGGCAGCCATGGGTAGAAAGATGTTTAGGGGCTGGATTATGGTGCTTGCATTGCAGCTTTAGCAGCGAGTCTGTCATGGAGACATTTTCATGTTGATGTCAGCTTTAATAATGTTGAAATAGGAGAGTGGCATCCTTCAGCACAAACTTCAGGTCTGCATCCCTGTTGCTTGCCCTGCCCTGCATCAGGTCTGCTTCCAAACCTCTGTGATGGTGCTGCAGAGAGAGGGTCTGTTTCCACCACCGCATCTCACCACCTCACCTTTTTGTCCCACACAGCGCAGCAGATGTCCTGCTGACCTGTGGGGCCTTCCAAGGGCAGCATTCTGCCTGCAGCTGACTCAGTTTTCTGTATAAATCACTCTATCAGACATCTCAGCTGCTCAGCTTGATCCTCGCAGTAGGTCCTCACACAGATGGCAAAGTCTGTGGCAGGCAAAAAGGTCTTCCTCATTAATTACTTCACTCTTCAAGCCCTTTACTGCAGACATCTCTATCCACAATCCAGGTAAGTAGATATTGTTGGCTTATTTTATGTCTGGGAAAATTAAGTCCATGGGGTGATCAGCAGGGTTTAAATAGAAAGAGACAGATGTTAAATGACTTTCCTAGAACATTAAGGTGCTCACTGTCCCCAGAGTCCTTGGCTTAGATTCACTAGCAGAGGCCATTGTTATAATATATTGGCAGTGGGTTGCTTTTAAAAGATTTTCACGTTTGAATTGTAAGACTCACCTTACAGAAAAACCTGACTATGTGTGTGTCATGACAAACACAAGCATAGAGCTTACAAGTCTCTGAGCTCTGAGCTGGGAAATGCTTGTTCCTGTTGTTTACCAGAGGTTCTGGAACTGGATCTAAAATATGGGATAGACCACTCGCTCCTTTTTCTCACCCATGCAAGCTTTACTGTACCTGTTATTTGTGACCTAAGTTACCATTTTTCCTGAATGGATTGGAAGCAATGGGAAATTTTGAGGCATGAGTAGCCAATGGAAGTTTGCTAAGTCAATATAGCACCACTAAATAGATAATCTTGCTGGAAGCTCAGATACATTTGGCATCCCGCTCTGCTGCTTGCACAGTCCCGGATAAGCTCTGTTGAGTTAGCCTCTCCCCCTGGATTGCTCATCTGCTCTATTTCTAACCCACCTTTGCACTCAAATATTTTTACGCCAAATACTCCACTGTACTCAGGAGGCATTTACACAGCACTTGCATGGTTGATACTCCAGTGTACACAGAGCCGTAGGGAGACAGGTTTTCAAAAGTGTGTTTTGAACATATGTTTAAAGGTAGAAGAAATACCATAAAATTGGGAGCATTTTCAGGTGTGAGAGGAGCAGCAAATCCCTGGCAGTGCTTGGACTGGAAGAGAAGGGATTTGGAAGACCAGGCTGCTGACCCCAGCACTGACAGGGCCTGACTGAGAGGTTTTGTCAAGGTGAGTCAGAATCAAAGCATAATAGAATATACTGAGTTGGAAGGGACCCCCAAGGATCATTGAGTTCAACTCCCAGCCCAGCACAGGACACCCAAGAATCACACCATGTGCCTGAGAGTGTTGTCCAAATGCCTCTGGAACTCTGCCAGGCTTGGTGCAGTGACCACTTCCCTGGGGAGCTGTTCCAGTGCCCAACCACATTTTGGGTGAAGAACCTTTTCCTAATACCAAACTTAAACCTCCCTTGACACAACTTCAGGCCATTCCTTTGGGTCCTTTGGTTACCACAGAGAAGAGATCAGTGTCTGCCTCTCCTCTTGCCCTCATAAGGAAGTTGTAGACTGCAATGTGGTCTCCCCTCAGTCTCCTCTTCTCCAGGCTGAACGGACCAAGTGACCTCAGCCACTCCTCACACAACTTCCCCTCAAGGTCCTTGATCATCTTTGCTGCCTCCTTTGGGTGCTCTCTAATGGCTTAGTACCTTTCTTATATTGCAGTGACCAAAATGGTGGCTGCTTTCCCCCTCTTTTGAAACAGTGCTAACACCTGGCACCTGGGCTGCTGTCCTACGGACCTCAGAGGTCTTTCTCAATAAGCTAGAAATGCTGTCTGAGATACTATAAGCAGCTGTAAAGACTTGTGTGAAATATCTCAGCTGAAAACCCTCAAGTGGCCCATGTTGGTTGTTGTCATGCTCTGAATCAATAGCCTTTGACACCTGTTAATTTACGTGTTTCCACCAAATTATGCTTGCATTTGCATTAGGTAAGCTGCAGCTAACGTTTTCTTTCATCTTTTCTCAGGAATTTTTCTAGCAAACAGAAGCCTTATCAATAAGGAGGAACTTTTTCCAAATGAAAATTACGGGGGTTTTTCTGCCCCTTTCCCTTCTCACTTGATTTCTAATGGTTATTTTAGAAACACTCAATCTTCATAGAGAGACCAAAAGCAAACTCCATCCCTGAATAAACAAATTCATATTCATGTGTATGTACATGCATATGTACATATATATTCCTAAACACATAAAAAACCAAGCACATGGCATTGCTTGGAGTTATGTAGACAGTTTTGGATGCCTACTTTATTTATTGTACTGCTATTTGAGAATAAAATTGGATTTGGGTCCGTATGTCTCCAAGGGTGCATTATTTGACTTTTAATCTGCATCAGACTGTAACAAAGCACATCACATATCACAGCTTCTGCTGCTTCTGATACACATTCTGTATTTCAAGAATATTTATGCATGCAGGATTATTTAGTTTGGTGGCAAAAGTGTTGCATTCTGCACTTTTTTCCTGAAGAGTATTACTGGTTGTTACTCTCTGAATTGACTGTTCACATCAATTCAATCTATGCAATGGGTGGATACATGTATGGACTGGTGAATAATGACAGTCCCCAGTAAACAAAAGGGTTAACTTTGCATCTCTTTTCCTCTGCTGGGGGAAGGCTGCCAGAGATGGGAAAAAGGAGAAATGGAGGCTCCCTCTCCACTTTTGAGGAAGGGATGAGACCCAGCAATGAGGGGATCCCAGGTGGTTCGCTCCTGAGAGTTGCTAGTTTCTGTTTGACACAAATGAGAGGAAGGACAATAAAGTCTGTTTTGTATGAGTTATTATTTATTTATATATCTTCACTGGACCAGTCAGATTTCAACAAGGACTTGTCTAAAACTTCTCTATTCAACTGTGGTAGCTATACCTATTTTTTCCACTTGTCTTGTCTCCCTTATCCCAGCTTCTGTAAATGCTTTGGTCCATCCTGGACTTTAAAAGGAAGATCAACAGTGCTGAGCTCTCTCAAATTCCCTTGAGGGCAGCTTTTTCTCCCCTGTGCCCTAGACAGCCCTGTCAGCCACTGTGCTCCCGTGACAAGATGGCTGAATTTCACAGCAAATGAGATGCTTTATTAGAACGTGGCTGTAAAACACTTTGAAACTCTAGTAGATGAATAATGTTGTATCATAAATATAAAATGAATATTGGTTTACGGTTCCTGAAATATTAATTTGTGCATGGAGTCACTCTTGGAATGTTTTTTTTACTAAATGTAAAGATCTTTTTGGGTTCTGAATGTCCTTGCTTTGGTTTTTATTATTAATATTCCCTCCAGGAGACACTGACTTTCACTTCCCCTAGACATGCTGACTCCTGCCTGCCAGAGTGATTCAGCAGCTTGCCACTCACTTTTACAGAAGGAAAGTTTTCTCCTGGCTCCTTCCACTGGCCTGGTGTGACATTGGCTGCAATCGAGGGACATATTAGTATGGCTGGTTGACTCTTCACACCGACTTGCTGCTGAGCAGCTGGGCAGCTCTGAGCTCTCTGTCTAGCTCGTGGCTCTGTCCTTTTTAGAGGGAAGGAGATCCCCATGGAGAGCATCAGGGCTCTCTGCCTCACAGCTTTCCCTTTTCCAGGCGGGATCATGTTAAATATCCAAAAAGTTATTTATAATTGAGGCTGGCTGCTGACTATCAGTCACAGTCATCCAGGTCTATAGAAGAAATTCTACAGAAAAATGCTGCTCATTCATTTAACTGCAACAAATGCCCATAAAAATTGCAAGGGATGGGGAGTGATTAACACTGCCTTTTCTTTCCTTTCTTTCTTTCTTTCTTTCTTTCTTTCTTTCTCTCTCTCTCTCTTTCTCTTTTTCTCTCTTTCTCTCTCTCTCTCTTCCTCTCTCTCTCTCTTTCTCTCTCTCTCTCTTTCTCTCTCTCTTTCTCTCTTTCTCGCTTTCTCGTGCAGAAGGTGGGGGCAGGTCATTGTTTTTAATTGAATCTGAGGAGAGGAGACTCACATTACAATATTTAACTGCATTTTGGTTTTCCTAATAAAGTGTTAAATAGCTGTCAGAGCTTATAAACATAAAGCCTAACATAAACCAAACCAGAGACAAAGATGTATATACCTGCATGCAAACGACCTGACTGGTATGTCTTGTTTTATTAGAGCATGGTATATGAAGCTAAATTATGTGGGGCTTATGGATCCTTAAATTACATGTTTTTATCGATCTCTTGTCACTCTTAAAAATATATTACAGAGAAAAAGAATGCAGTCTTTGATATTGAAAAAGAAATTCAACTGCAACCCATAAAAGATCTGAGAAACTATAATTTAATGTGTGGGGCTGACACAAATGTAAAACACTTGATCGCAGCTAATTAGTTTTAAAAATTCCATGTCATACGCCTTTAGATAAGGAATCAGTGTTGTAGTCATTCATGGCATAACTTTCCTGGTTGCCCTGGGGTAGACATTTTGAAGCAGACACATTTGCACAAAATTTTCATAGCCCCCAAACCACCCAGTGAGTGTCTTTGCCCCTTATCCTCCTCCAGACCTGGGAAACAGGGTCCTGGGGTTTGAAAGCCAGGTTTTCACAGCAGCATCATTTCTGGCAAACCTGGCCTCTGCCTGGGCTCCAGCCTGGGGGAACAAGACCTGCCAGCTCTGTGTGTGGTTTTCCATGCTTGGACATGGCACAGTTTCGTATGTGGAGACCCACAAAGGTGCTGTGGGAAGAGCTCGGGCGCGAGGGGCTGGGGTCTGGCTTGCCCCTTTGCAGTACCCACAGTCAGAGTGGGAATAAACCTTGCCAACGCTAGTGGCACCGATGGTGAGATTGAGAATGCTGTGGTTTGACTTATCCAGTGGTGAGGAGGTGGGGTGGAGAAGCAGGGTGGTTTTGGGGCTACCCCTCCGTGCTGGGTGAGCTTGATTGGACTGGTGGCTGTGGCGTGCATTCACCCTGCCACAGCTCATTGCCTAGAGTGAGGTGCTCAGTGATTCAGAGCAATCATTTTTATATCTTTTAAGAAATGAGTCTGTTTCCCTAGTGGCCTCTTGTCATTCCTGGAATTCAGTTGCTAGCTCCAAAATGGACATCTCTTTTAATATTGCTTGATCTCGTAACACAGAAAAAAATGGATGCTCGTGTCCAATAGACCTGAACATAACCTCAATGCTGTTTTTTCTTAAATTGGAGAAATCCCATCATTTAACCTGTCTCTGAACCCATATTTTTGTGCACAGATAAAGACAAATATTAAATATGTACTCATATCCCAAGACTTGTTTCTGGCACTTGGATACTAAAAATTCAGCCATGGGCCTCATAAATTGTTACTAATGTTTGAAGTTGCTTTTTTACCTTATCTGCAGGGAGCACCTGCACTGCTGCACTTACCAAGAGCAAGAGTATTTCTTCTGTTTCTGCAAAGAGATTTAAAAGAAGAGACTTGGCCAGTTCATATGCTACTGAAGGTACCAGCAGAATGTTAATGGGTGGGATAAACAATAATGAAAGAAAAATAAGAGTAGTTTCGTGGGTAGTTTTGAGGCTGAGGTTTGAGGTTTGAACTTTGCAAAGTTCAGCACATTTTCTGGGTTTGAGGGCATTTTCAGATCAACTTGCTTGCCTGACAACTGGATTTCATTCTCCTGCAACTTAAGGTGGAGGAAAGGTGTGCATTTGTCTGGAGTAGTAAATCTGCTTTGAAAGTTCATTGAAATTCAAAAATCCCATTTTCCAACATCCATCCCCTGGCTCCTTACAATTCATGCCTCTAAACAGGATTATTTGTAAGAAACAGAACAGTGAGAGCATAGATTTTAGAAATGTCATGAGTATTTCACAGGAAACTCCCTATCACTTTGATTCTGCTCTCAACAAGGTCTCCGATCCATGAGTGAGGATAGTGTCCTCCAGATATGCAATTTCTTCTTGCAGCTTCCCCTGCAGTCCTCTCCAAGGAGGCTCCTGTTCAATTTGCACTCTGACACACTCTTTGGTGTGCAGACTATGGTGGTCTAGGACCCACCTCAGGGGCACCTGGGATATCTGCAGTGGGGACAGGAACATTCTGGAGAGGAGCAAGGCTCTGTCTGAGCACAAATCCCACTGCACCATCCCACTTGCATGTCAGAGCCACTGGGCTCAGTCCTGCCGTGTGCGGAGCCACGGAACAGACTGCGAGAGTCCCACTTTGAAGCCACACACTGAGTTATTTGTTCCCGAAGAGAGGAAGTGGTGTCACATGCTGAAGGCTGTTTGTGAATCTGGGAATGTTCTGTGCTAAGGAGAGCCTGAGCCATGGCTGGCTGGCAGGGTGGAAACACTCCTGCAAAGGGCCCCGAGACTCATCCTCGACGCAAGTGATGTGGAACCAGGTGGGTCATCGCTGGCACAGCCTGGCAGGAGGATGTTTCTGAGGAACCAGGTGGGACATCACTGGCACCACCCGGCGGGAAGATGTTTCTGAGGACATGGCACGCTAGCCAGGTGAATCTGAATGGGTAAATCCCTCTCCTGTGACCCAAAGGAGAAAGGAGGCACTGCTCTGGGGTACAACCATGCCTCTGAGTTTGTTCCGCATGGAAGCTGTTGGTCTATACATTAAGGAGAGCCGGAAAACTGCAGCGTTTGCAGAGTTCAGCACATTATAGCCCATGATGACAGTTGTGATGCTGTGCATGTCTGGATTAACGCTGTGCTGTTGGAACAGGTCTGTAAATGAGCCTCTGAGGCATTAAGTCAATATAGGCAATATTTCACACTTTCTTCTGGCATTAGGAGCATAAGGTGTTTCTTCCGAGAGCTTTAAGGAGAGAGTAGGACCGCTTCACAAAGAGCAGGAATAACAGTGCTCATTCATTGCCCAGAACTAGGGGCATGCTGAAGGCACAGTGTCGGCAAGGGGAGTTTGCACACTTGGCAGAGGAGAGCAGCAAGGCCACAGCAACTGGGAACGGAGGCAGCAGAGGAAGTCTTCAGCATTACTTGAAAAGGTGTTGGGAGTCTGACACTGAAAGAAATTCCAGACATGTGGGACTTCTCAAATCAAATCAAGTCAAGGCTGTGGGAAGAGAGCAATCTCCTGTCTTTTGACTACAGCATCCATGAAAACCAAACTCTTCTGAGGCTTTAGTCACTGATCAGGGATCCATCAAAGACACAGAAGACAGACACTGCTTCCCCTAAGGACAGAAACAACTTGCAGGGCCCTGAACATTGTCTAGTTGCTCATGCCAGGTTAATACCGACTTCAAAGAATATACAGCACCAAATTCTGTGTTCTTCTCACTCTTACAGTAGCAATGAAGAAGCCTTTCCTTCCCCTCTGCTTTGGCCAATGGCTCTCCAGAGACTGAGGCACGAGTGAGGGTTGCCTCACCTGTGCTGTGGGAATTGGCACCTCTGCCATGCCTCTTGCCATCTGTGTGTGACAGCAGAAGGGCTTCCACCTGTGGGGACAAGACTGGCTGATGCTGACAAGCCTAAACCTCAATTAGGTGCAGAAGTGCTGCATTAAAAGAGTGACAGATGATGGGATGAAGGACAGATGATTTCTCAAGCCCATATGAGTTCCCCTGCTCTGGCTTCACCTCCGTTGCCAAGACAGAAGGTATGGGATGGCACCACAGGCTGGTGGTGTGGGACAGGATTGGGAGATCAAGTACCCCAGAAAGATGTGCTAGAAGCAGGGTTCTGTCATGCATCTCTCCATCTTCAAGGATAAAACCCCCAAGGGTTTTGTTCTTCACTGTGGATAACTAGCAGCAATCCTCCTGGGACAAAGCCAGAGTGCTTGTGAGCCAGCCCACTACCCAGATATGCTGGGGAGGGGGCAGCATCTCCCACAGCAGCAGCCAGGTAACTCCTGCTGATGGTTCATCCTCTTATGGTGGTCTTGGGAGCAGGTGCTGAGCCTGGGTCCCACTTCTCAGGGGCAGAACTTCACCTGCAGCCCTTTGGCAGGGGTAGTGTTCTCAGTGTGTTCAGGCAGATGTTTCACTGGCCCTGTCTCAGTGTGCCAATCTGAGGCACTTGTTCTTCTGTTATGAACATGAGGCTGATTGGGAAAAGCCCAAGTGTTTATCTGATATGTGCTGGGTGGCAGGAGAGGTGGGAGAGTGGTGCAGATGGGATAAAAAAGGATACTGAAGGCAAGTTGGGGAAGCAGGGAGCAGTGAAGCAGCACTGCTCAAAGCATACACGTAATTCTTTGAATGCCTTTAAAGATATTTCATTATTATTGTAAACTTCTCTGGCTGAAACCAACTGCAAGCAAATGCTGTTCCCAGTGTTATGCCAGAATCTGGCATCAGCATGAGCCAGCAGAGGACAAAAAAATCAGAGTGGAGTTGTATTTGTATTCCGGGCATGAACTAAGCCTATAGCACTGGAGTTAATATACACCCTCCCCACCACCTACCTTCGGGGAGTTTAAGCCTCCCTCTGTCAGTCCGACTCCCATTTGAGCAGTGCTTGCTTATAATGCCATGGCATGAGCGGTAGGTTCCCTTTGAAATGGAGCCTTTCCCAGTCAAAGGCCTTTGGAGCAGGGCACTGTCTCTTTATTCTGGAATTATGGCATTTATATTAGCAAGGCTGCTAAGGAACTCGTGTTTAGAAAATATGCACTCTGCAGAAATGTTTCATGGAAATTAGATTTCAAGAGGTAAAAATAGCACAGTACCCTGAGACTGCAGAAGGTAGAGATCCTTTTCTTCCCTCATTCCCCCAGTAATTAATTTCTCCTTGGGCTCAATTCAAGGAAAATTCCTTTTTTCATTAATGCACTGTCTACCTGTGGGGAACATTCTTTCAATGGATTTTTTTGGCATGTACAACTTTGATTGAGTGCTCGTCATAGATCTGACAGAATGATTTCATAGAATCATAAAAAGGTTTGGGTTGGGAGGGACCTTAATAGACAGCCTAGCCCCAAGCCCCTTGCCATAAGCAGAGAACCTTTGACTAAACTGTGTTGCTCAAAGCCCCATCCAGCCTGGCCTTGAACAACTCCAAGGATGGGACATCCTCAAATTTAGTGCTGCTGGGCGTTTTCTTTTTATGTAGGTTTCACCTTAGTGAAGTCACTGGAATTGCATCCACTTCTGCAAGAGCCCCACTTGGCCAATTGTTCGCACCATGGAAATGGCAGTGACTCATACAGTGAGATTGTATCTGACTAAACAGTAATGTCTGTGGAAACGCAGTTCCATGTGTTCCAGTCCTGTGTGTCTATAGCTATTTTCTTAGTAGATTAATCTCAGAGGCCAGGGAGTCTCTGCTGGTTTAGGCCATGAGTGTCTCTCCCAACCTTTTACCTCCAGCAAACTGGAAAGAAAGAAATAAATTAACCTTTCATCTGACCCATCCAGATATTTCCTTCATGTCAAAAGTCAGCTGAAGCCTTACCCGGACATAACCTACACCATATAGATGGTCAGCATCAGCAGAGGGGAACTGGGCAGAATCCATACACTAAGATGTGCAAGAGGTTAAGCTGGTAGAGTTCATGCCGTCCTTAAACTAGGAGTTAAAGGAAAGTCCTTTCTCTCTTTCCATCATTAAGACAATGTAAGACATCCCCCTGGCTCAGATCAAGATCCTCCACTGTTTGGGGCTCAGATCCACCAATGAGATTTTCTCTGGGCGTTTCTGTTCAAAGCTCCTCTCTGTTCCTGGTGAAAGACCATTTCTAGAGAGTCTGTTTGTTAGAGGCAGTCACTTGCACAAGCGTCCTTTATCCTTAAAGACTGATTCAGGGTCTCTTCGACATTTTTCCTCCTCAGCTTAACATGATAATAGCTGAACTGAGACAGATGTCTCACCTCAACTAGAAGGTTATATGGTGAAGCCACACTCACGCATGTCCCACAGCTTTGTCTTGACCTAAAATGGCAGGTCTTGTTCAGAAGATCAAATTTTCCCTGCCTGTGGGTTGATTTTGTTCTCAGAATTCAGCTTTTGCATAATTCTTGGACAAACTCCGACTTTGAGTGCATCCTCCACATTGTCCAACGCTTAGAAGACTGAGCCAGCAGCTTCCAGAGCTGCAGTTCACAAAATTTTCTCATCAGTCAACTGCATTAGGAGCCACAGTCTCCCTCCAATTTTCACTTCTAGGCTCAAAGACCCACAAGGAGCTTTGTTGCACAGATTTCTTGCGCAGCTTGTTGCACAGAAGCCTCTGCTCAGGAGCTAGGATGAGTCTTCTCCATAAGTGGAAGAGAACCAATGGATACTGCAGCCAGTCAAATGGATTCTTTGGGAATCTACAGCTTTTGTGTGGGTGACTATTTCTTTTCCTTAATGCAAAAAAAACCCCAACAAACCCAACAAAAAAACCGCTTGGGTCCAAATGGTCCATATGAGTCATGGAGAAAGTGTTCTTCCTCCCCCTGAGAGAGTTACTCACCCTTTCACTACCAGAAAGCAAAATTAGGGTTGTTCTGACTGCATGGAAAGTATTTAGGAAAGCTCCTGATACATGTGTGCAATATTGATATTGTCCTCATACTTGGAGTCTAGGAATCCTTCCCAAGACTTGCCTTGCCATTGACTAATGCTTTGAAGAAAGTGTTCAACACCTGTTCCTCAGCTTCCCACTATGAAATGGGAATTGCAAGGAGAATCACAGCTATCCTAAATAACACTGTGCCACTGTGTTACTCTGTGGCTGAATTAGTCAGTGTTTGAAAATGACTTACAGGCAGTAAAGTCCTATCTTTTTAATCGAGAAGTTGCCCTTTTCCCCAGGAGTCCTGTTCAGAACCTCTCAACCTTGACAATAAATTGAAATGGAAATCTTTTGAGTACTGTAATGAATACATTATCTTAATTTCAGAGGATTTTTGAAGGGGTAAGATTTTTTGCAGAAGGTGATTTTGAATATTTAGCAACACAACCTTAGCTAAAGCATTTTTCTTCCAAATTATGCTTTTTAATACAGTTCTCTTAGCATTTTAGATTCAAAATGAGGAAATATCCCTTGGCTCAAGTCCAAATTTTCCCTTGCTTTTTTGATATTCTTTCAAAAGATAAGGGTCTAATTCTCCCTTCTCTGGTACACCTTATACTCATTTACACATGTAAAATGCTATTATTCTTTCTTGGAATCATATACCAAAATGCAAATGACTCTACAAGACGAGCAAGCATCAAACCCAAGGACCCAGAGGATAAGGGCAAATCAGCATCCTAGCAGGAACAAGCTGGAGAGTCACCCTAAAGCCTGGCAGCTACTTTAGGGTGATAATTCACATTCATTACCTTACTCTGTGGCGCAAGGGAGGCGAGGGAAGTTCCTCATGCTCACAGCAGCCTGAAAGCACACACATGACTGTGACTTCACTTCTGATCTTACGGGTTGACAACTTCTCGAGGGGTCCGTGCCCTCAGACTGACCCACAGTGAATGTCATGTAAATACAGAGCTGCAGATCACGCTGTGAGCGCACGGCGTAGGTGGCCTTGTCTCTGTCACAAATTAATGGTGCCGGAGCGTGGCTGGCAGTCGGTTCAGCAGGACTTGGTGACCGAGTCCCCTCCAGCTGCAAGGAGAGCCAAAGGCAGGCTCAGCCCAGCCCGGAGCAGCTCATCCTGCTGTCCACTTGCTGTCTGTGTCTGGGCAGGCCTGAGGAGCTGGCCTGAAGCAATAGCTTGATGCTGCCTAACCACAGCCAGACTGAAAGGTTGGGGCTGGCAAAAGCTTCTGCACCTCCCTCCCTCCATTGTCACTCTGGTTAAGCCGGTGCATTTCAGGGAAGAGGCTGCTGGCTCCAGTTCTGCTCTGCTCCATCCTTTGAGCGGGCAGCCTTCTGCGGCAGGGCTTTTGGATGCAAGGCAGTCTGGCTGGCCTTTATTTTCCTTAGAAAGCAGTAACGCTTTGTAGGGCTGTCAGGAAACATCAGCCTGACAGTCTCTGCCACATACTCCTCTTTCTGCCTGGAGGAGGGGATGAACTGAAGGAGCAATTTGGCATGAAAATGAGAAACAGGTCAAGCTGCTTGCAAACCTGGCCTCTGAAAAAGAGCTAGGGAAAGAGAACAGAAAAGCAATTACTTCAGAAAGCCAGGTTACTCCTTACTCCAAATTAGTACAGCTGATTTGAGAAACCCCAATCAACCAGTGTGTAGCTCAGCTCACAGGTTTGCTAAAAGTGCTCTGTCACCACTGAAACAGCAATTCCCAGATCTGGAGGGAAACCACATTTCCACTTACTGAAATGCTCTCCTAAGTGAAACTACCATTCTCTGCTCAGATGTTTGAGACCCTCATCTGAAAAAAGCTTGGTGACTGAGATAAAGAGGTTTAGGTTTAAAATGGTATCGAGGTGCATAAGTGGATGTCAAAATTCCAGCGTAACATAGTTAAGTCACTGACCATCTACATTTTTTTCTGAATTTTGTTGAAGTTACTCAACAGCTTTCAGGGTAAGGCTTGTGATTCTTACTCGAGCAGTGGCTGTAGAGTCTAAGAAGAATTAATATATGTATCAAAATGTACTTGATCTCTCCTTGATGTATGTGCAAAGAAGTATTTTTGTGATGTGGCTCATTGCCAGTGTTCCTGAGAAAGTCACATATGTGATTCTTCCTCTATAAGCTGATAAAATAGTAAAATTAGATTTTGAAATATTTCTAAACCTCTTTTTGCAGTATTTAACCCTTATTTATTATGAAAATGAAAAAAACAGCACTTCCCTTTTTCCCCTGAGTTCCCAAGCCAAGAGCTTCTCTCATCCATCACAGTGACAGTAATATGTTAACAGGCATGAAAAACTAAGCGCCTCCTCCTCTAAGGGCACTCCCATCAAAAGTGAGCCAAGGAGACTTCATCAGTGAATTTCATTACTTCCTTCATGGTTTTCATTTCTAATTTTAATTTTAATGGTATGTTAGGATAAATGTTTCACATTTGTTGTTGAAGTCTCTGGATGATTTCTGATCCTACTAGATTAACTTGAACTTCCTTTCCCTTGATAGCTGACTTGGATGTAGCAAATTATGTTCCATCCATTCTGACAGCTGCCCAAGTTATCCAGTAATCCTAGATTGCTGCTAGTCATGTCCATCTCTCAAAGAACAAATTCAGACATAACTCTTTCATACGTCAATTAAGACTCCCCTTGCCTTCATTAACAGGATTTCTCCCCCTTTCTTTGGTGTGTTCACAAGGTCAACTAGATTTACAACTCAGTAAGTCAAAGTCCTTTACCTGCAGATCAAGCACAGAAAACAGAGCAGATTATCCTGCCCATCCATCTCTTCCCCAGAGAAGGGCAATATATGAAATGAGAATTGAACATTCTCTGTGTCTTGTTTAATCTTCCACTGAAACTGAGGACGAAGGAAAAATTGCTGGCTATTTCAGGGTCTAAGTGTGACAGAATGAAAACCTGGTCTTAAAAAAAAAAAGCAGATTTCAGCAAATTCAGAGAGCAGTTAGGCGGAGTCTCAGGAAAAAATTCTAAGTGAGGAAGTGCAGAAAGCTGATAGCTATATTACAAGCAAAGCAGTGCAGGCAAGCACTAGAATCTACATAGTGCAGGCAAGAATCTACAGTAAACCCTATATAGCTGCATGAGGAGTGTGTCATTACTTGAAATAAAAAAAAAAGAGTCTTGCAAATAATAAAAACAAGGCAAGAAAATAATGAAAACAGTTCTTCTAAATGTGTGAGAAGCAGGAGTGAAGCAAAGGCAGTTGTAGCTCCATTACTTAATGGACACAGAGAACAAATAAAGCATGATGAAGAGGTGTTTGAAATACTCAATGCTTTTTTTGGGTGAATCTTCATTAGAAAAGAAATTGCCATGAAGTCTCATTGATGCTGTTGAAAAAATGTACTGACTGTTTTGCAACCGTCTCTTGTCAAAATGAGAAGGCATTTCAAGTTGGAATCTGCAGGGGAATTTTTTCCTTGGGACTATTTCTGTTCACTGTCTTCATTATCATGGTGGATGATGGAAGAGACTTCGTGTGCAGCAGACACGCAGCTGGGAAGGAGCTATAATGAGATTGGAGGACATAATAAGAAAAAGAGTGATCTCGATGAGCTGGAGAAATGATCTGGACCCAGTGAGATGGAATTATTTTGAGAAAAGTTGGAAGTATTACACATTGAAATCAAATGCATAAAAACAGATTGCACAATAAATGCTGAGAGAGCAGTACAGAAGAACCGGAGCTGGGGTTTTGGCTTACTGCAAACTGAGCAAGCCAATAATATGTTGGTGTTTTGAGAAAGGTGAATCCTTGGGTGGGAGGTGTTAGCAGGCAGACAGTGTGAGAGCTTCTTATGCCACTTCACCCAGTGCTGCTGAGATCCCACCTGGTGCAATGCGGCCAGATTTGGATATCATGTCAGAAACAATCTGGGCAAAGCAGCAAAAAAAAGGAGAAGTTTCAGAAGACACAAGATAAGTGGGTTTGGTTTTGTCTAGAAAGTAGAAAACCGAAGGGAATAACAAAGCTTTCAATACACAGAGAGCTATTTTTTGCTTTCCTGCTTGTCTCCTACAGGCAGGATGAGAAATAATTGGCATAATATATAGAAACATACCCTAAGATTAGGTGTAATCTCCTGTAATAGTCTACAGCCTGTAGGAGAACTGTAAACCTTGAGCATTGGGAGAAGAAGGATATTGCAGAATTGCCTTCTCTGAAAGCCTTCCAGAGCAGGTAAGAGGGTGTAGGGTATGGAGTCAAGCACCTCTCAAGATTGTTCTCCTTCTCAAGATCTCCTTCTCAAGCCAGGCTATGGAACTGTGGAGAGATTTTGGGAGACCCTATAGTCCATTCCTCCTCCCCAAATCGTAGTAACTGCAAAGCATTACTGTGTTTCAGGAAACAGGATGATGGTGCTTAAAATAATCCCACAAAATAGGAACTTATACCTTTAATTTCTGCTGCACCACAGCAGAGTCCCAAGCCCTGTCTGACCTGGCAGAGGTGGCAGTGGCTTGTCCTGTGCTGTGGAGGGATCTGCTCTGCAGTCTGGGTGATGATGTTGTGGAGTTATTTGCAATATGTTTTACGGCTGCTTTAGATGTTCTGTAGGTCATCTCTTTTTCGTACTAACCTGCCCTTGAGTGAGAAGCAAAGAGCTGGTGGAGGAAGAATCACAATGGGATGAAAACTACATCTGAGGTAAAGCTGTTTGCAGGGACAAGGTGTTGTCTTCCCTGGCTTCCCAGCCTCCCTCACTGCAAGGCTGGACACTTAGGCTCTGAGATTGGAAAGCAGCTGGTCTTGGGAAAGAAGAGGATGTGACTTGTCTGCCACCAGAGACCGTCCCTCTGTCCCACGGTAACACCAGGGATGGTGATCTACATGGGAAGAGCCCTGGTGGGTTGTCAGAAAGGATGGTGACTCCAGAGGGCCAAAGCTCACTGCCTGTGAGATATAAAATATCGGTTCTTGGGGCTGGGGGTGGTTCCTCAGTCCCTACAGGCCCTGGTGCAGCCACACTTCTGCTAGTGGAGCAGCCGTGACGCGGGCACAGGGAGGCTCAGTGTGATGGCGTAAACTCCTTTCCCCATGCAGAGGACAGGAAGCTGGCCCCAGCCCTATGTCTCAGTTGTACTTTTTTCTCATGGTCTGTGTTTAGAAGAAAAGTAGACTTTGTTTGTACTAAGTTACAGGGATGTTTGTCTCCCCAGCACGCAGTATTCACACAGGACTGGAGCTGCAGAGCGCTCTCATTGTATTTTGAGCTCTGGAGGAGAAATGAGTCCCAAGGAAACTTGAGTGTGAGTTTCGATCTTGAAAAAAATGAGTTCTTCAGTCCCTCCCCACCTTGCTGGAGTAATTCCCATAAAATAATCATTGCTTTTGAAGCCAGTCCTACTTTTCTCTCATGTTTAAAAAGCTGCTTCCCCCAGCTCTGTGTACAGGCACCAATTGGCTCTTCTCCAAGTAATACTCAGTGAAGAAACGCCTGCTCGCGTACCTGCTGCAACTATTTACATTTCCCTGTCTTTGGCAATAAATTAGCTCCACAGAGGTCTGAGCAACAGTTGTTTTGAGCAGGGAGGGAGTTTGGATGCTGCAACAGCATTTACACAGCCAGCCCTTATCTTCATGAATATAAGAGAGCAGGGAGCTTGTTGATGCAAACTAACACTAAGTGAACTGTGTTTGCCAGCAGAGCAGCTTCCCATGTGAAAACCCTGATTCCCTTCTTCTTGACGAGGCCATGGCACAGCCAAGTCAAGGACAGAGCCTCTTTTTTTCCAAACCGACTGTTAATGGAATAAGTAATTCTGCAGACTTGTCTTTCACATCTCACTCACTTTATATGCAGTCTAATTAATTCTGTCGAGGAAAATAATTGGCTCGGATCAGGTCGATCCAAGTGAAGTTCTAAATAACTTCGGTTGAGTGGTATTTATATTTCAGCAACTAGTCTTGGGTGAAGCAATCACACGCACAGAATACTAAGGCTGTGCTAACTTGGCACAAAAATAGCGCTGTGGTCCGTCAAGTGGCATTAAGTCCCATCTATAAAAAGCCATGCAGCTGCCTCTGAAGTGCGGCTATCTCGGGAGAGGGGGAGGGGAGCAGGCCAACCCGTGTCGGTGATGGACAATGGGCAGTGCGGACACGCTGCCAATCATTGAGAACATGGAGTGAAAAGCTTCTCAGCCAGGGAGGAGCGATAGGAATGACCCTGTGGGGACACAGAGTAGTCAAGGGAAGATTTCAAGGGTGCATTCATGCCAGAAAGGTGCAGAGGCAAGGAGCAGTCAGTGTTGGGGAGGGATCAGGTTTTGGAGAAGGCTGGAAGATCCAGTGCATGGGAGGAGGCAGGGATAGAGGGGAACAGGGCATCACAGGTGAAGAGAAGCTGGAGTAGCTGTCAGCTGTGCCTGTCCTCACCTGAGCGATGGACCCACTGAGGGAGGATGGGCCTGAGTGCTGCCAGGGAGATGTTCTGATAGCTGGACTGCCATGGTCAATAAGTGAATACCATCCTCTCACTGTAATGTAGGGTGGGGTGTTCTCATCTGTGTATTTTTAAGGCACAAACATCTTGACTTAAGGACACAGATGGAAGGCAGGTGTTACTGTGCTGAAGGTCAGGACTACATTTAAAGGTACCTCTGGTATTCTTCATCCTACAGTTTCTCTGTGAACATTTGGGCCAGCACATCTCTCCCCCTCCACCCAACAAATTTTAGATCTGCAGCCAGATCCTCACTCTCCAACTCAGCCTTCATCTCTGCTTGCAACAGCATCAGCCCACTCTCTTGGATCCTAGAAAAGGAAATTCATCTTTCCATCTGGTCCTCTTCATCTCCTTGTTCAATAGGTAGCATTTGCCTGAGATAGCTCACCCCGTAGTGAAGAACAACATGTTTTGTGCTGCTCTGACTGCCACAAAAGGTCTTCTTTCCTAAGGAAATTGTGTAAACTGGCTCTCCTACTGCAAGCCTCCTCTACTAGACTGTGCTAGCTGCTGGTCTCTCTGGGGGAAGCCTGGGCAAATGAACAAGTGTGAACAACAGTGTCGCAGCCTTCTGCACTTCCTTTCCCCCCCAGTGCTAAAAATAAGATCTCATTTGTAAATAAACGATCTCCTATTTCTGTAGTGCTTTTGAGATGTGCTGGATTAACAAGGCCACATCCTGGCTGCCTCTCCAACCACAGTTTGCTCCAAGCCTGGGCAGTAGCTGTGCTCGCTGTGTCAAATCACAGCATGCCACTGGTGTGTTTCCATCCTGCTCTGGAGGCCGCATCCTTGTTAAGGTGAGTGGTTTTCATTCCAGCTGAGTTTCTGATTTCTCTCCTGGGATTACCGACATGACACACACACTGGCAGTTTCCAGTCCTGGACACCAGGCTGCAAGACCTACCAGCTCGCCCACAGGTAGCAGCAAAAAGGTGCAGAACACTCAGCTATCACCATCACACTCATTCCCCTGTTCCCTTTGGAGCCAAAAGCTGCCTGCTGGTTTTGCCAACACCGTCACCATAATTGCTATCATAAAAGAGTACCATCTCCTTTCCCAGCCCTACAAAGGAGCTCACCAACGTGAATGTTTCTTTTGTCTAACTCTCTTTCGGGGCCATGTTGGCCCTAAAGTCAAATCCCTGCAGAAGTCAATAGCTATGAAATGAATTGCTGCACAGAAATACGGGAGTGTGGGGGTGCTTACCATCTACACACCAGGCTGCCGTTCTCCAGCTCTCCTTAGTGTGTCTGGATGAGGTTGAGCTGTGGGGCTTCATGGAGAAAGACTACTCAGAGCAGATCATTTATCCTACTCATTGCTGACCTTAAAGAGCAAAAGGGATCATTGCAAAGCTGCTCAAGCCACTGGGCTGCGATTGCAGCCATCACAAGCAGAATGGATCTAGTCTTGATGCAGCTAATTTGTGAACCACTAGCAATAAAATCATGGCAGCTCAGCGCCCAGGAGGCTGTGTAAAAATGAGCCAGGAACTCTGTAGTGCTTACTGTGGCCTGAACCACCTCTGTTTCATCCTAAGCTACACCTGAGCCACCTTTGTCAAACCTATCCTGAAGGCATGTAGAGACGCTGGCAGTTAGGCTGCCTTCAGCTGGGATGGGGTCTCTAATTTTAAGGAAGCATCAAGGCATTGAAGTTCGTCCAGCTTCATCCCAGCACTGAAGTCATGAGGTATCCTAAATAGGGCACTCTGAGTCTTCTTTTAGCTCCCAGAGCCTCCAAACTCGAAAAATATTCTGGCTGTGCTGGATTCACTGCTGATGAACAAATCAAATAAAAAACCTCTGGTGATGACTTAGAATGGATCCAAGCTGGTGGGATAGTACAGAAATCTTGTAGCCTGCCCCAGGATCCTCCTCATCCCACCACTCAGCTGAAGCAGAGTGTGCCTGTGATAATTTCATCGCTTTCAGGTATGGTCCTAAAGCAGGACCAGCTGGATGAAATCCTATGACCTGTGTTATGAATGAGACAGGCAACCTTCTGCCTTTAAATTTGTGAGTCCAGAAAAATAACCCAGCATTAAATAATACTCTGCCATAGGAAATTTCTATGAAAGGGTTACCATTTCTCACTTTACCTTAAAGAATTTCCCCTATCCTTCCCTGCCCCCACTTAAAGATTTATTTGGTTTCCTCTCTCTCCAGGCTCAATCCAATTAAACAAAAAAATTACTTTATGCATGTGAGTGTTCGGTGAACTTTACTCAGGAAAAATGCTGAATATACCAAAAGTAAAGAACATTTTTTATGTGACTAGATTTTTCCTGGGATTTTTTTTTTCTTGCTCAGCAAAGCTCTTTTTCTCTTAAGTAAAGAAATGGCTGAAGCCCCACACTTCAATATACAGACAAGTCAAACATCAGTGAAATGACAAAAACATGGAATGCTATTTTATTGGTCACTGAATTTCTTTTCCACATTGGGAACATTTCCATACAAGCGATTAACAAAATAAGACCTTGATCCTCTGAATGTAAGAGGATTTTAAAACAGCAAAATTAAGCTCTTGGAATATAAGAATGGTTAGACTTAGGATTGTCTGGGCAATATTCATTTGATTCCCATTTTCATATGTATTATGATACCATCTTTCATCTTGTACCTACGTACTTGCATACTAATTTTTCTCTGGGAACTTCTCCTACATTCACCATCCAAAATAAATTGTGATCTCATGATCAGCCATTTCATACTTTTCATAATTTCTCTTCATTATTCAGAGTGCATCTCATGCCTTATTTACAATCCTTGATTCAAACTGCGCTGTGGAGGAAATGGACAGCAATTTCCTGATTAACTTTCCTGCATAACCTCTTGTGGTACCATCTAAGCGCTTTCCAAGTTTTTCTGAATTTGTCTAGACAGCTTCTGTGTGAGGTCTACAGGGCTGCCTGGAGGCAGGGGTGTTAGAAAAAGACCTGGAAAATGGGATCGATAAGAACAAGCATTTGCAAGGCAGCCTAATAATGAAGGAGAAAGGAGACATGGAGTAGCCTTGGCGCTGTGCGCAGAAGGACAAGAGCCTGAGGGGGGGCAAAAATGTCTGTGGGTAAGCAGGGACATTGGCTCTGGGTGTCCTGTGAGGGGCTTGGCTGGCCACGGCAGCAGCTCTGAGAGTTGGTTAATGTTGTCCTGGATCTCAGTGGCACTACACAGCCCTCCTCCCACCCTTCCTATTTCTTTTCTTCTTCTCTTCTCTTTCTCTTCTCTTCTCTTCTCTTCTCTTCTCTTCTCTTCTCTTCTCTTCTCTTCTCTTCTCCTGAAAGGGAACATTACCAGTGGGTGACCTTCCTTCACTGGCAGGGCTTGGTGGTCAGACTGCTGCTAGGGGAGGATGTGCTGGACACGATGGGGAAGTTGTGCTGAAAGCCCCAGAGGCAGTGCCAACTATCACGAGGTGAAAACAGCCGAAGCAAGGTTACTGATGAGACATTGCACCAAATTCACCCCAGTCCATCACACTCCGGCTCAATGGCAGTCGCAGTGCAGGCCAGGAGATAACGTCTGTGTCCAAGGGAAAAAGAGTCGTCTTCTCAGACATGGGATGACGAAAATGGAGGGCTTTTCACCAGGACTAATTACTGGGGGGAAAATAAGGACCCGGAGTCACTCGCTAGTGATTACCAACGAGTGGCTGAAAAGGGCAAGTGGAGATTTTCCCCTTGCAGGAGGGCAAGCCCCTGGCCCTGCACACAGGCATCCTTCATCTCTTCTACTGAGTGTCCATCTTTTCTCCCTCTGAACCCACCCACACTTTTTTCTGAGGTATTCATGGCTGTCTGCTCAAGGGTGCCTCAGCTGGGAGGTGCAAGTGTTGTTACACCAATGTGCTCAAACCCCCAGGGGATTAACAAGGATTAAGCAGATCCACATTCACACTGCTCATACTGCTAGTGATTGTATTGCATGCTTTGAAATCTCCAAGGGATATAACTTGGGGTTTGCCGCTCCCCAATGAGACTGTTTCTCAATTAAAAAGCAATCGTATTTTCTTAAGAGGAAGGAAAAATGACTAAGAACTATTATTAGCAGAGCCATGCAGGTGGATTATGGTTATAAATTGAATGTAATTGAATGTTCTGTAGGGGAGGAAACTTTTGATGTGAATTTATGGATTAGGTGGTTTTGTTTTCATACTGGGCAAGGAAGGTATATGTGTATATATATGTGTGTATGTATGTCTGTATTTTAGGTGTGGTACAGGTAGTTAATGCTTTGAATGATAACAGAATGTGATTATTACTGCTTTTCTGATTTTCTGGCTTTATTACTCTACTGCCTTTCTGGACCTGAAGCCTGCAAATACATTAAAGGCAGAATCTTAGCCAGGAAGCTGTCAAACAACTGTATTTCAGCAAAACTTACTGTCATGCCTGGATGGCTCTGTCCCGAAGCTAAGCTCCACACCATTGAAATAGCATGGCAGAAAATAGCATATTGAACCACGCAAAGGTATGGATCAATGAAGTCATTAGCAAAGTGACCTTATGGATGGGGAGACAATGCAGCAGCCCTGTGCGATGGAAGCTCAGGGGCCCTCTTCAAGAGCAGGCTCTACAGTAATGACTGGTAAAGCAGACAGTGGCAACATATTAAAGAGACCCTTTACAGCAACCCTCCTGTAATTGAATTTCCAGGAACAAAAGAAATTTTCTCTCTCTTTCGTGCAAGGCTTTGTTGGATCTGTCACACTGGCACTGTTAGGAGGCTGGTTCAGGGAAGGCAGCCCTGTTGCTGTCACCTTGGGTGCTGGTCTCCTTTCATGGGCATGGTTATCCCCTGGCCCTGCCTCCTGCTAAGCTCAGGGTGAGCACAGGGCAGGCACCCTTAAGGGACAGGCAGAAGAAGACAAACAGCAACTTTCCAGATAGCACCTGGCACTATGAAGCTGTGAGACTTTATGATCAAGCTGTAAACTGCCCCCCATAGCAGCCCTTGGCTGGCTAATATCTTGCATAATAAATGGAGTGAGCACAGAAAGATTTACTGATTTGAGATTTTCTGTCCCTATTATGAATTCACCAAGCAGAGCGAAGTAGGCATCAAGCCTCCACGAGGCAAAGTAAATAAAATAAAATGAAAATCTAATTTTCTCTAGATTCCTACAAGCCTTTAGGAGAACAAGAGGATTGCAACAGATATTTGTTTTCCTATAGATTTCCAATCATACTTTTTTTGCCTCCTATCATCTCTACATACTCAGTCCTGTTTATTTCGTCTCCATTCCATAAAAAGGGGAGAATAAGTTGGGGGGAGTCTAATTACTGAAATTTAATTAAAACAATTTAAAAATTACTTAATCAATTTTCTAACAAGTGATCTTTTTGGTAACAGCTGTACACAGGCAATTTATTAGTTAGTGAAGCCAACCTTGTTTTTTAATATAAACAGACTAATTAATCAGTGGTTAACTCTTGTAATGACCAGCTCTGGCATGTAATTATAGCTGTTGTCATGAAGCATAATAGCTTATTTCCCAGGGTTATTATGCAAATTGCCAGCATTGACCACTCTGTGTGAAGTTTAAAGCACTTTCCGTTATTATCTCTCATTTCCACATTCTCAGGACATTTTAGAACACATGTTTTTCCTGATGTGAGAAGTTTTATACAGCTTTTCAGTTCATTAGCACATTTCTGGGAACTCTGGAGTGAAACATCCCTGTTCTTTCCAGTTTTAATTGCTGGAGGGGAAAGGAAGAAGAAAAAATGTTTATCTCCCACATTAGAAACTTGCTCTATACACACCTTTTTATATAGGGCTGTGGAAAGAAAGAACCAAGATCTCCAACAGGCAAAAGTTGGAAGTATTTAATTTAGCATTTAACTAATTTTGGAGGTGAGGCCCTGCACATCCGGTGAGGGGAGGCAGACCCTTGTGGAGGAGAGCCAAGAGCTCTTCACAGATCAGTAGAAGGCAAAAGTGTAAATGCAGGCACATAGGGAAAAAAGTTCAATGTAAGACTAAGAGGACAAAGCAAGAAACCTCGTGGAGTACCCAGAACTCACAAACAGTGGACTAAGAGCTGCTTGTGGTTAGAAGAAATGGAAAGAAAATACTACAGAGATGACCTAGTCCTGACCTTGGCCTTTCAAAGGCTTTGGGACAATGAGCAAGATAAGGGTAACACATGGAATAATAGCACTTAAAATGAGGGGAGGGCATGGAGTAGGACACAAAAGGTGAATACGCATACCTGGAACATGTATCTGTGGACATGGCCAGTACTCATGGACAGGTAGGTGGATAGATGTGTGTGCACAGCCAGCTTGTAAATCACCTCCCTGCCCCTCCTCCTGCTCCCCCCATGATAATTGCCCACTGGTGTAAATGGTGCATGCACAGGGACCCTGCAGTCACCCCTTCTGCTTCCCCGCTGCTACACAACCTTGTGCACATTACAGACTAAAAGATTATTTTTAACAGATCTAATAAACCTGAAATGTCCAGCAACAGATGTCAAATTTTATCATCTCACTGGAGCTGGCAATAAAGAGGTTCACACAAAGCCAGCAGGAAGGAAAGCAGAGAGAGCAGAGGGGCTGTTAGAGCGGAGACGAGTGTGAGGCAGTTGTGGGCAGCAGTCAGTATGGCAGTAAAAGCTAATAAAACCTTGATGTACAAACCACACTGATCAAAGAACAGGTCTTGCATTCCTATCTCCCGTTTCCTCGGCCTTCACACAGCAGCTGGTGGGAATAGCGTGCTTGTTTTTGTAGATAAACAGATCCCAAGTGAGCTGTACCTGAGCATCTCTGTCGGCCCACTGATGTGCAGCAACCCTTCAAAATCCCTAAAATGAGGCCATGAACTTCCATGCATTTTCACACTGCTGGCTCTTTCTAGCCTTGTAATACAGAAAATGCTCAGGGCTGGCTTTGAAGATCTGAGCCAGCCAGAGGGGAGGGAAAGGAAGGAGGAAAGAAGGGAAAGACAGAGAGAGGGAGAGGTGGCCTTTTTCCAGAGCCCATTTCTATCCTGTTTGACCATCCATGTTCAGCTCAGGAATGTGAAGGGAGAACTGGAAGAAAGGAGTTGCTGCAGTGGACCTGGACTAGACATGAACCTGCTTTTGTGCTGCCATAGCCATTCCTGTTCAATTCTTTGGATGAAGACATCCAGTCCTCTTTCCCCATCACAATAATCCTTCTGCATCTGCAGCCTGCTCTGGGGTTAGCTCACAGCTGGGGAAAAATGAGACTGTTTCCCTAGAGGCAGCATTACATAGGATTGTCCTGTTCATGACTAGGATTGAACTAATTTTGAAAAATTTAGCACTGTTCCACCACTGGCAAAGGCAGAATAAGCCCTGGACATTATTTTTGGCAAAGAAATAATTTCTTAGTGGCTCAGCATCCAGAGCTGGGGTCAACCCAGGTGCCAATTAACTCAGCCACCAAACCCAGAAGGAAGCAGAAGAGCAGCTTTGCTGGCACGCTGTGGAGGCAGTGGTTTTTGTCCTGGCTGCTCAGACTGCAATAAGTTAAAGTATGACCTGAGAGCCTGGCCATTTACTTCAGGATTGCCTGAGCTGTAAACAGGCTGCAAACCTGCCTGTAAGTGCTTGTCTTGCTGGGCAAGGACGACCAGACCTTTTGTCAGGGTCTGTGCCTGCCCTCCCGCTGTCACTGGAGACAACAGGAAGGATTTTGCTGGCATCAGTGGCTTTCAGCAGATGTAAAAGGAGCCTCCTTCTGCAAGGGCAGACACTGGCTCCAATGGCGATGGGTCAGACACCTGAATATTGCATCTTCCGAACACCAGGAAGTAGCTGAGATGCATGGCCTCTGTGCCACTGTCACTGGAGAGAGGAGAAGGCAGCCTGCTTGACTCCGAGGCAGGACAGCAGGAGGTGTGCTCAGCTGGCTGAACATTGCCCTACATGTGTATTTCTCAGTTATCTCAAAGGTTTTATGACTCAGAAGTTGCGAAAAGGGAAATTACTGCATTATTTCTTGTTTGTGTACCACAGCGTGTCTCCAGGAGCACAGATGCTCTTACAGCTCTTGATACCAGCAGAGCAGAGATTAGTCTGGTCCAAACCATCACATTTTTACCAAGCATCAGGGGGTATCGCTCCCCCAGGAGCTGGCAGAAACAAGAAGTTTGGTAACTGATGTTACATCTCCCATCAGAAAGTGCATGGAATTAGGGCAGCCATATATTTCCTCCAATTTGACTTTGAACCGGAGGCATAGAACAAGCATAATTTCCACAGCAGGCTGGAGATGTAATAGGAAAGCCATCTAACAGGTGAAAAATGAAATGGCCCCTGACACGGGCAGTTACTCCCTCCTGCCTGTCGCAGCTTTCCGCACTGCTCGCTGAAGTCTCTGTGCAATATAAACTGTGCTCATTTCTCGAGCTCACTGCAGGCTAAACAGCTGTTAATCGCCCTCCACTGAGCCACTGTAATCATCGGCAGGCGCTCGGCTCCTGCGAGGAGCATCTCCGCACTGCTGCTGGAAGACAGCATTCGTGTTGTGTACCCAGCCTGCTGGCAGTCCAGGGTGGGCTGCAAAACCAAATGCTGCAGGTGGGTAGTAAAAGCCTTGCTCAATAAGTACATTTTTTGTTACATGTACCTAAAGAAGAGCCACTTCTTTGCTTTCGCTCTGCCTTCCCTTTGTGGCCCAGCACCGCAGGTGTGACTTGATGGCTCCCTGGTCCTGGAGGAGCCCTTCTCTTTCTACAGTGGACCACTCTCAGATGCACCTCAACATCACCAGGGATGTCTTTCCACAGTCCTAAAATCATTTAAATGGGTTTCATAAACAAAAGAGGATCTGCTTTGAAAGACATGTTTTTCTTTAAGAGACGTTCCTCTTTGTGGTTACCCTATCTTAACACTCCAGTATTGTTTTTGTAGTATTTAACTGAAACTCAAGTGAGTTTCCCCTGCTCTTTTTTTTCTCTCCCAGTATGCTTTATTTCCTCCCGTGAATACCAACCTGCATTAAGTGAATGCAGTCATTTTTTTTGTACCTGATATCTTCAGTGTTTGCTGTTTCATTTGCATCAGCCCCTAGCTCACTGTTCTACCTACTGTATACACAAGGGACTAAGAAATTTGTTAAATTTCAAAACAAAATGCATCTTTAGGCCTAGACTTGTGTGACTGATGAGCAACATAATGTTGTGACTTAATGTTGATTAGACCTTAACATTTAAAATAAATTAATCTGCTCTAAGCAGTGCTTACACATTTTTTTCTGTCTACTCCTCAGTCACCATGACGGGGTGGAGCTTGATTAAAAGAAAAGGATATCAAAATCATGTTCCTATTCATGATCACCCAAACTGAATTTGAAATGTTTAAATATGCTTCTCTGCTTTGCCTTCATGCTAATTAATCACAGAGGTGAGCTAGCCCATTTCCTGTTAGCTAACCAATTAGACAGCACAGTTTACAATCTCTAAGTCAAATATTGGGCAAGATAGCTGTCCATCACATTTGAGAAATAGATTTAGGAGTCAATGATCTGTCCCCAGATAGGTTAAGGGCAAAAAAAGAGGCCTAAATATACAGAATCAATTATTTACTGTGAACAATTCTCCTGATTTTTCTTGTTCAAAACACAAGGTAGTTAAATACATGCCATTATCTCCACTTTTCTAGATTCATAGATCTTAAGGCCAAGGGGGTAATTAAGATCATCCAGGCTGACCTGTAGCTTAATACAGGCTAAAAACTCTGTTCTGATTATTCCTGCACAGAGAACATAATTTTTTGCTTGAGGAGCAGCACATCTTTTAAAAAGACAGCTAATTATGGTTTGAAAACATCATGTGTTACAGAATCCAGTACATCCCTTTAAGCTGTTTGGATAATTACCCTGGTTGCTAACATTTTTGTCTTGTTTCTAGTCTTTCAGCTTTCAGCCATGGAATCTTATTACGCCTTTACATCACCAGATTACAGATCCATCTGCCACTAGAAATCCCTTTCATAATGGTTGGTAAGTCAGGATCAAATCACCTTTTGTCTTCTCTTGAATAAACTAAAAGCACTAAGCTAGTCTTTTACTGTAAAGCTGGGTTCTTCCATCTTGGATTATTCTTGCAGCTTCTACCTGAACCTTTTCTGGTTTTAGCTTTTATTAGGCAGGCACAAAATTTCCTTAGAATTGCCAAAACCCATTGGTGGCAATTCCCTGCCTGGGGACTGCATCCAGCCTCACATAGCTCTGAATTAGTCATTAACTCAGAAAGAAGGGCTCATTGGGCGCAGAGCTTAAACTTGCCTTGTTCTGGAGAGCAGTGATGGTTTGAGTGTCTCTATTACATTCACAGAAGCTAAAATGCAAATCAGTAACACAGAAAAACTTAGTAGTTTAAAAAACCCAGCTTCATGACATTGAAAACCTTTAAAAGCCAGACCATCCTGTAGAAAGAACTTGAAATGCAAGACATCACAGTAGTTTTGTTTCCCTGCAGCTCAGAATGAGTAAAGAAGAGGTAGAAAAGTTCAGAGAAGAAGTAGAAAAGTTCAGAGCAGGACAAAAAGAATGATCACAGATATAGTGGAAATACTTTCATTCATGGAGTGATTAAATAGACTAGACTTTGTCAGCTTGGAAAAGAGTTGATTGAGGAGGGAAGGTGCCAGAATACAACAGAAAATGAGGCAGAAAAGGTGAATGGCAATGACTGAGAGCAATAATGAGGAAGGCATCGAATGAAAAGACAGTGAACAAAAGGAGGCACTTCTTTATCTGTCCTCTCACAAACTTGGATGTTTCCTGTCCTGCGGCTTGTGTGGCTGCTAAAAGTCTTTATATATTCCAGAAGCAACCAGCCAAAGGAAGGAAAAAAAGATCCAGTAAAGATCCCCAGTGCCAGCCCAGACTGCCGGGGGAGTCATATAAGGCCCGGTGCGGTTGGAGGGGAGGTACAGGGAGGTACTGCCTGTGTTTGTGCTGCTCGGTTGCTTGTACTCCAGGCAAGCTGGCCACTGCTGGAGGGTCACTTTGGAAGGCCTTTGATTGCACTCTTTCCAGCTGTTCTCGTGGTCTTAAAATGGGAAGTGTAATTGGGAATTTTATACAGTTGCTTATTGCACACCCCAAAGCCACCCAACTGCCGGGAGTAAAAAATGTTGCATTGGTAAAAAGAACCAGACTGGTTTGAAATAGGCAAATGTTGCTGAATACAAATGCACACACACACAGAGGGAAAGGAGATAGTAAAGAATATAAATTAGAAGGATGGAAAACCAGAAAAAGTCTTAATGAAGTGACAGGACACCAAGAAAAACATAAGGCAAGAGGATGAATGGCAGTAAAAAAAAGTTTCTGGTACGTCTCGTAATACAAAAAACCCTGACAATGATTCTAGTCTGTAAAAACATGTTTTTAATGTAGAAATGTCAAATAGTTTCAATATATCTTGTTGTTCCAAGTGGTTTTTTGAAAAGTCTGCATGAAGAATTCACAGAGGGTGAAGATGAAATCTGTTCCCTTCCAACAGTAACTTGGCAATATGCAGAGCTAATAAGCTGGCTGTTTTTAACCAGTAGGTCTGGATGCAGCAAGAACTTTAAAGAGCTGGATGAGGAGATGTGTGGGCTATTAAAGTTGGTAAATCATGGGAATGCTAGAAAGGCTTGCCTCGAGAAAAAGAAGATACAGATATTGGTAATTATAGACATATCAACCTAACGTAGACAGTGAGCCAGAGCAAAATAGTGCAATTCATTAACAGCAAGGCAAAAAAGGGAACTGCTTTTAACAGTAATCAGTTTAGGCTTAAGGGAAACAAATTGTTACATACCATCATGGTACCACATCTATTTGTTTGGTAGCGGATGTGTTGGGAATAATTTATTCATACTTCTCTAAAGTTGTTATCGTAATAAATTTTTTTATTGACAATTATTACAAATAACAAGTCATATTAAAAACATGGTAACATACTGGGTCTAAAACCTGCTGTTGAGTATAGCAATATCTTCAGTAAGGAACCGTTGGCTTTCTTGACCTGTGCTAACAGGCCAAGGTTGCTTGACCTTGGCTGTATGAATGACTTAAAAGCAAATCTACAAATATTATTGAAGGCTGAGGAGTGAGGATAATGGAGACAAACCGCTGAGCCAAATTACTTCTTAAAATGGGAGCTTGCAAATACTGTGTGCTTCAGCAGCCAAAATGCAGTGGTTCTTGCAGGGAGAAGATGAGAAGGCTGCACTTACAGAAAGGAGGATGCTGCCTTGAGGCACAGCAGCCCCAGAACAGAGCTGACCAAAGCCCACATAGCTACCAAGAATAGAAATCAGATCTTGGAGGCCTCAGATCTACAGGCTTAACAAGATCCAACAGTTTTGAGCTGCAGCTACAAAGCTCCATTTTGAGGTAAGATTCACTCCTTTCAACACCAGGAGCTCCTAGCCATCTAACTGCTTCCTAAGGTTTCTCTCACATTCTTTGTCACCCTAGCAGTGTATAAAGGTCTTTTATACAGGAGGTCACACAAGAAAAACAATTTTCACTTCAATCAGTAAAAATTTCCATGCGCCTACTCTTTTAGTGCTCCTTTACAGACCTTTTGGAATTAGCCCATGGAGACCTCAAGAGACCAAACTGGCCCATCGATCCCTTCTGCACACAAACACATTTACAGCTGAGTCTGAAATGGGCACACTATTGCTATGAGAGTTTCACTGGATTTATACAAATGAAGCCTCCACCTCCTTGGCATCTCCTCTTGTTCCCTACATAACCATCCTGTTGCATGGGATGCTCAGCTGTGTGCCCAGGCTGATCATCCTCATCCTTTTCAGTGTCTTGCAGTCCAGTTTTTATGTATCACTGTGTTCTTTCTTCCTGCAGACACGATCTGAATCCTACATTATGAACTCCCTGGACTGGTGTGTATAAGTGAGTTGCCTCCCTCACTACTTCATACTCTCTTATTTTTAGGCTCAGCTAAAATATTATCATTGATGATTTTAATAATTTATTTCAGACAACAGTATTAAATGCAGTTAGCTTGCAAACTGATAGTAAGCAGAGATCTTTATTGCCCAACCTAATTCCTCACCATCTACAAAGACTCTTTGACTTTGAAGGGAGGTGGGTTCAGATTTGAACAAGAAAATTATGTTAGGATTAGAATTGCAATTTTGTACTTAGCTTGTTTTTCCTGCTTCGACTGGTAGACAACACTTCTGTCTCAGTTATTTCTATAACATCAATAAGGGACAAAGCCAGGATTCAATTAAGTCAAAGAATGAAAGGCAGAAGAAATATTCTTCAGTGGTGCAGGATTGTTTCTTTCTGCAGAAGCACACAAAGTGCCTGTTTGTTGTGTGTGCAATTGCCAAGCCGGGAAGTTACAGACAATATTGATTTGGGCTTCCAGCTCTTTGGAAGCAGGCACTGGGTGGAAGCCAAGAAGGCTGAACTTTAAATGCAGAGTCGGCCAGGCTCAATGAGCCATTCTTTGAGAGAGTGGACCCTTCTTTTCAATGTTTGCACCTGTGTGTGTTGCATGTGTGTGCATATGGAGCTAACAGGAGGCTGCATTGTCCAGACACCACAGCAGGGAAACCAAGGGGAGGATACTCCCCTCTAGTCCGTGGTTCCAAACTCTCTTGCTGGGTTGGCAGGCAGGCTGTGTGAACTCTTTCTAGCCTAAAAGTAAGCACTTGAAATGGGATAACATGATGCATAATATGTTGAGGATGGTTGGAGGGGTCTAAATGGAAGGCAAAAAGTAAACAAGTACTAAGTTTAATTACGAAATTTCACAAATCCTTTTCCTGAATTTTGATGAATATTAGCTTCTCATATTGTTTCATGACTGTGTAAACCACAGACCTTTTTTCACCAGCCATGAGATGACTTAATCCAAATTGATTTGTTTTTTCATTTTTTCAGGTAAGCCTTACGAGATTCCACAAGAATTGCTTAACAGTGACTTCACGCAGTTAAACAGAAATGCAACTTTGCCAGCCCTTCTGGGCAGAGTGTTTGGACTAGGTGTGGAAGGTGAAGTCTCCATAACCGTAGTTTTCTGCCATTTGAAATGTTTCTGTCATGTTCTCTTTCTGATGAGGGGAGCTTGATGCCAGAGAGGGCATTTCTCTATCACAAAACTGGTTGGAAAATGTGATTTGAATTATCTTTTCTGCTTTTATAAACAACACAATTTATATAACCACATTTACATGGCTTATGACTCTGTCTGGTTTTTATGGCCTGTAAATGTGGAAAACGTGTGACAAAGGGCAAAAGCACTCCCAGAGATCAATATAATGCAAACAGCCCTGCACAGCCAGCCTGCAAGAAAAATGTGATGGTTGACAAATTCTTTGCTCCTTGCAATACTCTGGGTTATTGGCTAACCTCAAACATGCATCAGTTAAAATCTGTGTAGATGGCAGGATTTTTCTCACATCGGCATTGTCTGACCTCTCCATTTCTGCTGTATATCTGTGTCACCTCCTGATTGCTCTCTCTGTAAAATAATCCTCCTTAAATTATTTAGATACATATTCTGCCTTCCCCTTGGCTGCTGTTCTAATTCTGGTGAGTGAAATGACCTCAATTAGAAATTCTTGCTAAAACACACAACATCACTGAGAGGGTTGTAGTTTGTCTTGTCCTTTCTTGCTTTTCTTAAAGCCCCATTTTCTATGTGTTTGCTTGTCTGCAACTCATTAGCTCCTGTCATTACTTTCCCTTAAAACAAAACTAACTAGAAGATAATTATTCAGTTTGTAAAAAGGAATTTAAAAATGCCATAATTAAGGTTACAGTTTTCCTTTTTATATCCTTGAGGGGATACTCTGTTCCCTAATTATATAATCATACAAAACCAAGTGCCATACCCACATATGTGTATGTTTTATATCAGAGGGGGGTTTTTTATTATTTCATTAAAAATGCTTCCAATTTATGGCAGCAAAAACAAGATTGGTATGATGGCTGTTAATTTGTAACTCAGAGCCTTTTATTGTTGCTCATGTTACTATACTAATTAAGACATACAGTATCAAATCTCTTAACCACTCTGTTTTAGTATCACTTCCAAATTGGTTTTGTACATTATTCTTATGTCAAAATTAGAAATAACATGGCTCCAAAAGTAGCTGGTTTTTGACAGAGAAAGGACTTCAATTTATCAGTCCTTGGAAAAAAATTTATATTTCACCCCAGCACTTACTTCTCTTCAATTTTTTTATTAGAGATGATCTGGAACTTGCTCTGAAATTTAGTTCTGTAGCCCACCAAAAATTTTAGCACACTTTTTAATTCACCCATCTGAAACTTTTGGTGCTTCCTCATTCATTCTTCATTACCCATGAGAAAATCAGGGCTGATAACGTTGAACGCTGACCTCTGCATGAACCAGGATTCTCCTTCAGGTCAGGTTGTCCAAGGTTACCCCTGGCTGTCACATCCATGTGATCTGAAGTTTATTGAAAATTGCTTCAATTTTTTACCTCATCTTTCCAAAAGAAAGATATTTTGTGGAGAAAACCCACATCTGTCTGACATGATTTGCCTTTCAAAAAACTCTCCTGACTCATGATTAATAAATAATTCTCTCAGAATGTACAGTTTATGGTCCAACTGTTTCATCCCTAATCTCCAATATTAACTGTGGATTAACTCATACTTGCCTGGCACTTTGTGTCTGTATCCTACACGAGAGGCTCTTTTGCATTCTTTCACTAATCTCAGTACTCGCTGGTTTGGATTCAGTATCCACACATGTCCTCCACAGGTTTGCTGTTAATATATTTTTTTTACCTAATTCAGAGGCAAGGAGAACATTTAGTTGTCTTTTATTTTTTCCCCAAGACCTCCATTTATTGACCCATTATTTTTCTGCAGTTTTTATTCCTCCGCTATGCTGATGACATTTCCTTTCTTTAATGATGACATTTCCTTTCTATAAACATTTATACATCTTTTTCTTGGTTGCATTTTTCCCCCTTTTGCTTGTCATGTTCTAATGTTACTCATGTTTCTTCCAATCTGAAGATTGCTATGTTGTTATTGTTTTCTGTACCCACATTTAGCCATCGTTTCTTTACTGGAATTCTGGGAGTATGGCCAAATTCCACCCTGATTGCAATTGTTGGATTTGGCAGGTGAAAACCAAACAAGCCACATCCGGCAATGGATTCATGTGTAGATAGATTGCAAAATCAATCTTATATTTACTCCAGATATTTACTGATGTTAAAAGACACCTTTCCTCTTCCTCCTGCCTTTTCCCCCTCCTTTTCCCTCCACATTTTTTTCTACCATACATCACCATATGCTGTGTCCTGGACAGTGTCATAGGGCAGCATCTCCTGGATTCTGATTCCGGTCACCCTTTTGCTCCTAACACCGTGCACCTCTGGCACTCATGTTGAAGGTTGCTGGGTGAGCATGGAGGATGCTGTCTTCCCCTCGAACCACTGGGCAGCAGCAGGAAAAAGGGAGAGGTGCGCAGAGGTGTTTGGCTCTGCTGAAGCCAAGCAACATATTTTCTGCTTCTGGAAGATGTTTAGGCGGCAGGGTTTTTTTGCATCATCTGGCATCTCAACCAAAATCTTACAAATGTATAATTTGATGGGAAAAAAGGGTTGGTAAAAAAAAACAGTTGAGGTAAATCCAGGAAAATGAAAAGTATTTGAGGAAAAAGAAAAAGAGCTCCACTTCAAACTCAGTCAAATGAACATGACCTTGGTCTATCTTGTAAAACAATATCTCTGTTTTTTCATAGTTTCTGGAAAATATGTAGGAAGAGTGCTGACAGGAGAAGAGGCTTATCATGTCAAAGTATAGTCTGTGGCTAAAGAAAGGGCAGCCTTTCTCACTGACTACGACCTGAGGAGGACATTTGAGATGATCTGGACCCAGATGTCTGCAACCTGTTGAATGTAATTATTGGAGATGTACCTGATGGATTTTTTAACCTGTGCAAATTTATCAAAGTTTTTTAACCTGCATAAATTTATGATGCAGGTAAGTGTAGAGATTCCAGACCTGGTGGCTGTGTGCACCGGTATCCAGTACTTCGCTGTCCCCACTGCCAGTTCCCATGGCTTGTAAATCTTCTCACTGGCAACAGCACTATCATTCAGTTTTGACCACCAGTGAGATAGCAGAAGAGACAAACTAAACCAGGCTACTTACACCTACTGCCACTTTTGGTTTATTTATCATTTTATCACTTTGATTAGCAAAGTGTTTTGAGACTCTCACTGTGGACAGGAGCCCCACTGTGCTATATACTGTGCAAGAACAAAGCAAAAAGGAAGTCCTTGCCCTGAATGATTTACTTTTTTGAGATAAAAACCCACCCAGACAACAGAATGAGATAAAGTAACAATAGTCATCATAGCAATAGTGATGCTTCAGGGTTACAGGCAAGGGATGTGGATCTCTGCAGCATTATCCCTACAGAAGGATAATGATTGCTTTAGCCAGGAAAAATGGATGTTATACCAACAGAGATGTGAGATGATGAGGAACAGGGTAAGATTCTCACTGGGCAATTGCATCATGTTATGTAAAATAAATGATTCAGAAAGAAAAGACTCTGGAACTAAGGGCAAAACAAAAAGGAGACCCAAAACATGAGAGAAGGACAGAGAAGACATCCCAGCTGAAGGAGTAAGAAAGAAATGCAGCAGTTGCCTGCACTGAGAGCGATGGACCAGCCAAGATACGGGATAAGGAGGAAGGTGGAGTCTTGCAGTCTGACTTAGAGCAGGTCATTAAAGACTTGCCTGTAAATCCCTTACTGACTTGTGTCCCTAATGATATCTGAATGGCGAAAATACATCATTTCCATGTCCTCAATTCTTATGTGTAAAGCAGAGAAGCTATTCACAGGCAGGCAGAATAAGCTCATGTGCAGAGACAGCAGCATTGCTGACTGAGAGCTGTGACTGTTCAGGAAAGAGGAAAAGGAGGAATTAGAAGCAGCTCACACCTTCTCAGCTGCTCAGTGCAGGAAGAAGGGAGCCGCAGGGAGCTCTTGTAGAAGCCAAGCACAGTGGCAATAGTTGAAAAAGAAAGCACGGGGAATCCAGGAATGATGCTGAGATCACCAAAAACACATGGAAGAGGAAACATGAGGAAAACAATTGAGATGCCAATAATACAATTGGCAAGAGAGCTGATGAAATCCACGAAAGAGATCAAGAACATCAGGACAAGGAGGGAGGGGAAATGGCAAAACAAATAAATATCAAGATCATGTCAACACACCCCTGTGTATGTGTAGACAGCAGCCCCTGGTTCCTGTGCTGGGTCCAACAATCCTGCTTCACTGTCCTCTCCAAAGAGGCTGGACAGAGCAGATGGTGAACAAAGACGTTGGCCAGAAGCCATGGGGCTGGTGTCCAGCAAAAGGATTTGTTCTGCAGTGATTTTCTTCCTCTGCACATCACCCACCTCTGCCCCGAAGTGCACACCTGAAACAGGCCATTTTCTAACCATTGTGCTTTTTAAATGTCATCCTACATTATCTGCTGATGGTTAGTGACACAGGCATGTTTATGTTTATATCCACTTTGGTTCGTTTCTCTGTTTCTTCACGTCTGGATTTACACCACTGCTTTGTGGTGTGTGAGATGGGGAGAGCTTTTACATAATATATGGTGGATGATGGTTATTAGAAAAAAGAGGGAGAAAACAGAGAAGTGAATGATTTGGTACAGCAACTCAATAAGCTAAAACATATTTTACAAAAAACCCACCAGCAGTCATGTGTATAATATCACACACTGAGCAAAATTCATGACTATGCATAAGTTAGAGCAGTGCCTTGGCAGATAAAAAGATTAATGAAATCTTCCCTTTCTGCTCACAGAAAAAACAGTTCTCACAGACTCCCTTAAATCTCTTGTCATTGCCAAACTCCCATTTTCCTTTTCCATGAACTCAAAAGCCAGGGATAAAAAGGCGTAGAGAAATTTTGCCAACCTCCAGCTTCATATTTTTCTGGCATCCACATTTAATTATCTCTGCAGGCATGTGGCAGGCAAGTCTGTTGCCATACATTTTTTATACACAAGAGGATGAAATTTTTTGTGGTGACTAGAAGGTGGTACCTGATGTGAGATGAAGAAATTAATTGGCTTTAAAATGATTGTCTGTATATCAGCAACCCTGTGTAGGGCGCTTTACATATGAATTTAGAAAATCTAACTCGAAAACTAAACATCTCAGTCTCCAGCTCTGTACTGATTTACATAGACACCCAACTTAACCCGCCCATGCTGCTGCAGGAGACTTCGAAACCACTGGCCTTGATCCATAAGCTCCACATGGATGTTTAGAGACAATTAAGGTGCCCTTGGATAATGGGCCTGCTGCAGCTGGTGGCCTGGAGTGGTCCAGGGTGCCCTGGCACTGCTCTGCATGCCCATGTCTTAAGAACTGGAGGACCCCTCTGGCAGCACCAGAAAAAACCTGGCCCCCAGGTGGCTTTGGGAGTCTCCCTGGGTGGCATTGAGCTCCTGGTGAAGTCAGAGTTTTGAGATGTCCAGGTGTTCAAGGTCTGTGGGTACTGAGCTGGACAATAGGGTCAGAATTTTCCCTGGCACTTCTTTCCTTTCCAGGACACTTTGTTAACACAGGGAACAGTGATGGAGCGGACTGAAAAGTGAACTTAACACTCATTGTTTTCCCTCAGACAGGACTCAGCTGCAGCCTGGACAGCTGTTCTGTCTGCATTCTTGCTGGTTATATTTTTCTGAGATGCTCATTATTTTAGGTGCTGAGTTGTTCCAACCCTGTCCTCCTTCACAGCTGCCCTTTCAGCAGCTCTATGGATTGACAATCGATTTTCCTTTATCTTTTACCCTATGTGAGAATAAAAACTGTAGTATCGAAGAGTTCATTTCCATATTTACAAGACAGATGCACGCTGGCAGAAGGAGTAGCTCCGCACATTATCCAGTCCTCCTTGCAGAATATTTACCCCTGTTTCTAGACCCAGCTCAGGATCTTTTCTCTGTCATGTCTTTCACCTGTTGGAAAGGTGCCTCTTGGGAGGTTTGGTGTGTCTACCCAGATGAACAGCTGATGAGTGAGTCTTTACCAGCACAAAGCAGCATATGTAGTTATTGTGAATGTCACTCAGAGACAAGTAAGTGTATTTTGGCAAACAAAACCCAAAAAGGGATTCTTTAGTATTTTTTGTTTGTTTGTTTCATTTTAGTTTGGGGTTTTGATATTGGAAAAAAAAGAAGAGTTCTACTTCATTTGAATGCCCCTCCATTGCTCATCTTTTTATTTATTTATTTATTTTCGTGCTCCCTTTGGAGGGAGTAAGTGTGAAAGAAAAGATGTAAAAATGTAAAATGATGGATTTTTCCTTCATGGAGCAAATCGGAGCTGAATATTTTTAACCAATTCCCCTAACTCACAGAGCTCTTTGCATCAGCAAAGAGTGTAAAAACACTTAACAGGCTCTTGCCTAGAAAAATACAGAGCAGTGAGCCCAAACTTTCCAGCTTGGTGGGTCATGATGTCATTCTGGTGTGAGGGTGGGCTGGATGCCAGACCCATTTCTCTTCTATCTGACTGGATTTCCTGCCCATGCACCATACGGTCTATTGCTGTAAATCCCAACCCCTCATCAGTGCATTGGACAGCACAGGTCATTGGCTGTTGCTTGGGGGCAGTGAGCAGCCCCTGAACCCGGCAGTCTCTGAGAGCAGATTATGTACACATCTGTCAGCAAGGCTGTAGGTTTAGGATATGACGAGGCTTGATGGCTCACAGGGTCCCTTCAACCATATGGTTATGCATGCTGCCCACGCTGTTCCTGCCATTGCTGGGGAGCTCCCAGGAGGTGGCCACCACCAGGGCAATGCTTCCTGATCTGCACCACACTGTTTCTGTGAAATGCCTTCAGAGCAGGCAGACAGAAGTGAGCTGTCTGCTGTAGCTTCCTGACAGCTGCTGGGACAATTCCTCCTTCGTCACTCCCGAGAGAAAAGGTGCCAGGGGCAGGCTGTGGACCAGGTAAATATTACTGGGGGTCTGTAGGTGGTCTGTATATGAGTTGAGTCTGATATTCCAGATGTGGATGTCTCAGGACCTCTCTGGGTGACACACTAAGGTGCAAGTAAAAGCAATGAAAAAGTTATGAGTGGAAAAAACCCACAGCACTGAGACATTTGGAGGAAGACAGGCTTTGCTGATGGACCTTGAGGTTTTCATACCATTATCCTGAGGAGCTGAACAGGTAGTGAGGAGGCTGCTCAAGAGGCAGGAGGAGACTAGACAGATGGCACTAAATTGGAGTGGGAAGCAGCTTCCCAATGTGCTTCTGGAAAAGCAGCAAAGGGAAAGCATTGAGGAGGAATGGGGCAGAGGTACTGGGAAAGGCAGAGCAAATGGAAGCCACAAGGAGCTTTGGGATGTGATATAGGAAAGAAAGAAGGCTGGTGCACAAGTACCAAGCCTAGAGAGGACGAGAAAAGATTGAAAAGCCAAGAAAGGAGGTTATCCATTATGCTGGTTTATACATGTGGTGGCTTGGGGAAGGATTATGGTTACCCTGTGAAATGAGGGTGAAGTGACACTAATAGCCCAGCAAGTGTGTGGCCCAGTATGAAATCACAAGCTGTGTCTGGCTTTTAATCACTCTGAGAAACATCTGGCTAGGATTAATATGTTCATGGCCAGAGCAGTTCCATTAGTTGCACCATCAGGGTGGGTGAGACAGTGAGCTTGCAGTGGCTGGAATGCAGGGAGAGTCAGGGGCAGAGACTCAAACAAGTAACTTGAAGCGGGGTCCTCCCTCAAAACCTCCAAGCAGGTTTTTGGAGGACCTCTGTGCCCTGCACGGACCCCAGGGGCAGCCCAGGGAGACTCACCTCCTGCTCCAGCATCACAGCATCCTGTGCCAGCAGCACAGTCCCAGACAGTGGGGAGGGCAGGTAGGTGGGGTGACCCACACCACCCTTTGCCATCCCATCTGCCTCGGTCATTGATGCCCTTGCCCCATCAGCACAAGCGACTGAAAGTCTTGGTCCCCTGACAGTTTCATTCAGCCACACGGTTTGCAGAGAAAGGGCAACACAAATGTCATCAGCAGGCCTGTTGACCTTAGCTTGGTCCAAGCAGTACTCAAATTTGCAGGGTGCTTGGTGAGTGCATACTGTGATAAATGTTAAATGGTTTCCATGTGCTATTCATGTTCGTGTTGTTCTTCTGACAGGTGATACTTTTTTTCCATTGAAATGGTATCCCCTTGTTGGCAGGCTTTGTGTCAGCAAGGAGGAGACCTGGTCTGTTCCAGTGGATTCTGTAATTGCCATCTAACTGCTGACAGAAAGCTTTTGGGAAGCTTCTTAAGCAGCCTAATGATTTTACATTGTGTACACCTAGGGAAGCACTCAGCCTTTCCAGCTCTTTTGGTGCATTAACATGTCATGTAATGAAACTATTCAGCTGAGATTAGAGGAGAGCTGTAGGGGCAGGCAGTGGGGAATTGGCTAGTCACAACTGTGTCTTCCTGACACTTGTATTGCCAGGGTCACAGGAACGGGGGGAGTGGAGCGTGAAATGAGTACATTGCTGAGAGTTTATTAACAAACCAAATTGATATTAAGCTATCTAACAGGGAGAGTATGATTTTGCTCAAAAAGCCAGCTGTTGCAATGTCACCCTCATACTCCTATAAAGCACTTTTCCCTCTCCAAAATCGTGAAGCGTGTCTTTGTCTGAGCTCAATAAATTTCAGTGCAAATAGATGGCAATTTCTATTCCGTGACAGAAGCTCCCCCATGCCTTGTTATTAATTGTTTTTAGAAGATGAAGTTAAGTAAGCAAAATCGCAATTGTTCTTCCCCTAATCTTCCAGCCAAGGGAGGGAGTATTTATACAGATATCACTCAGAGTACTTGAAAAAATATTTGTTTGTGGCTTTAAGTAAATTTCCAGCAGAGCCCCCCATGGGTTATTTCATAGCTCTGTGCTTAGGGAACTCAGCCACCGTAGAGAAGGACAGCCTCCTGCAACCCTCCCAACTGCTAGGTGGCTAACACTCCTGTGAGTAGCTCCCAGAAGATTCAAGGGACTGCTTTTGCAAGCACAACTAAAATTGCACGTGTGTTTCAGAATTTACTCTGGAAAGCCTGGTAGAGAAAACTCATCAGAGAGTGGAGTGGTTTCTCAGTGCTCCAAATAGAAGAAATTGTATTTCTTTTGTTCTGTCATTCCTCCATTTCCTTCCTTCCCTTCTGCTTTCCCATCCTTCCTGGCTTGCTTTCTCTTCCTTCTCTTCCTTCTCCTTCTTCTCCCATACAGATAATTGAAAAACTCATTCCGGAATTCCTTTGTCCGTGCAGAAGGCACTGAATAGTGATTCCAAAATAGCCCAGCCTTTTCTTTTAATCCAAAATTCATCATCCTAAATTGTTGCTCCTCACTGCAACCCTGAACAAAATGTCAGATGCAGCATAAAGAAAAGAAATCAACCAAATGAAAAAGGGACAAAAGGAAATGCAGCAAACCCTGAGGATACCTGCAAAGAGAAATAATTTAATCCAAAAAGGCTTCTCAGCTCTCATATAGGAAATCTGACTTGTGCCATGTGTGTCACCCTGTATTAGGGGAAAGCAGGATTGGTCTTATCTTGAGATGTGCTGTAGAGTGACTGATTGGGTGGAATAAAATGGAGACAGAGAAAGACACTAGAAAACAGTTTTATCTACCACCTGTGCCTTCACAAGTAGAACTGCAGCGAGTAGCCAGGCCTGGCTCTGTTGAGGCTTTCTCCACCCCATGTCAGACTCCCACCTGACTGTGGTCTGCTCCAGCTGACACAAAGAGCTGTCACCGACTGAGCCCGATGGCTCTGCTCTGATGCCTGTGAAATATTGTAGCATCCATGGAAAAGCTGTGAGACTGGGACTGCAAAGTGGGATGGGATCTGCTGGGGGTGGTGGTAGTGTCTTCAGGTCCCTGAGATCTGCACCCAGTGCAAAACTCATCAAGCCTCTGAAAACACAGGTTGCCTTACAATGATAGACAGACAGAGACACCAACACACCAACCTCATGTCGCATTAATATGGAATTTCTTGAAAATGCCTTCAGCTGGGAGGAATCTAGAGACAGAGTTTTGTGGCTTTGTAACCTGTACTTTCTCTTAATCTCTGGCAGTGGTCACCTGGATTCAGGTTCCTTCTGTGACCTGTGAAGTGCCAGTAACCACCAGCATCAGGTCTAGGAGCAGTTTGGGCGGGATTGCGAGAGTAGACAGGCAGAAAGCCAGCCAGGCAACAAAGGATCCTGAGGGCTGGAATAATTGAATTAATAAATCTTCCTGCTTCCATTGATGTCATGGCAGGTCCTTACTGTGATCTTCAGAGGAAATAGGATCAGGCTCACTTTCGGGACGAGAAGATCAAAACCGAGGACAAATCCTTGTACATGTGATTGTACCATGATTTGAATCTAATTTGTTTTCCTGGGTTGCCCATGCAAGGATGGGGGAGAAATCAGATTGAAAAAGAAGATTTTAAGCTCCGCCTGTCAAGAGAAAAGGAATGGAGAAAGCCATGGGGTTTGTAAATGCAATTATTAGCCATTCATTCCCCTTATCCACTCAGGCTTGTGGCATTCCCATTAGAGTTGTCCCTTATACATGCTGGTTTAAGTTAGTCTTCGTGCTCCATATAGTGCCAGGGGAAAAAACCAAACCAAAATATATTCAAAGCCTTTTAAAAACTTGTTCTGCTGTGAGAAAGAGAGGTTAAGTCCTTGATACAGCAAGATGTTTTAACATATGCCTTTATTTTAAGTGTGTGAGTTGTCCCGTTGATTTATACTCAACAATTCTGCTGAAGAGGGGTCTTTGGCTTGTGCCTCAGCAATGAGGTTACACACGTGCTCTGCTTTTGGCATGTGTAGTCCTGTGACTTTCATGAGGAAATTCACGTGCTTGGCTGGCTCAGGGCTGAGGGAGAGTCTTCAGGAGGTGGACAGCATTGCGGCATGGCCAGGGTTAGAGGAAAAAAGGTCCCAGATTGGTGTCTCTGTCCCGGTCATCACCTCTCTCTCAAGCTGTTTTACTCTGTTCAAGTGTTTGTAGCTTTGGAATAAACCATAGTAGTGAGAGAGTTTCTCACGAAAAAAACCCAAACTTCTATTCAACATTTTGGCCTTTGCAGTGCTGTCCTTTGCCAGACATGGAAAAGAAATGCCGTCGCCAAAAAGTTTAAAGTGTGGAAGAAAAGGATACTATAAGTTTGGTTTTAATCAGGGAGAGGAGTTTTGGAAAGCAGAGAGGAAACAACAATTTGGGTCTAATTCTGCTCCTTCCGGCAAAATAGCACCCCTCACCCCTCTGCATGAGATCATTAGTGTGGCTTTTCTCCAAGCTGATAGCAGAAGTGCCTGGCTTGTACGCCTTGCTCACATGCTCAGATAAACCTGTTGCTGCTTTTGGGGCTAAAAGGGATTCCTCTCTCAGGGCTTCCCCTTCTCTGCAGAGAGAGGCACAGTTTGCTCCCCCAGACAGCTTGGGATGATATGTCAGAACTCCTCCCATGGCCTTCTGTGGAAATAGCTTACGGTCTTTTACTGCCAGACTTGAACTTATAATGGGACTCTGAGAAGTATTATAGGATGGAGTAGACCTTTCCTCTGCCCCAGGCCTTACCCCTCATTGTCTGCAATGATGGAGTTTGGGCTCAGTAGTCCCAAAATGATCCCTTTCCACCCCGTGCCCTCCAAAATCCAGCTAGTGTGTACATTGTGGGGAGACCCATTGCAAGCAATAGCTGCTGGCCAGTAAATATTATCCCAACAAGGGAGAGAGGTGGATACATGCACAGGGTGTGTTTTGTCAATTCATTTTGACAGCTGGAATACCTTGTCTCTCTGTCAATGCACAGCCTCCCCTCTACTTTCAGAGAAGAGCAAAACCTCTGTGACAGGCATGCCACTGATGGTGGGAGCTGAACAGCCCAGGCAGCTTGAGCAAGGCACAGGGCAAAATATCTGAGCATACTGGGATGTAGGAATTCTGGGGAAAGGATGATGGAGTTGTCTGAGATTCCAGCTTCTGGGGCCTGGCCCAAGGCTTTACACTATGTTTATACAATAGTAATCCCAAGCACTTCACGTGATAGATCCCTGGTGATGCATTTCAGGCGAGTTTACACTGACTTACACTGCTTGAGGCCTTGGCCTATATTTTCCAAGGAATTTTCCAAAATTTGCTAGTGAAAAATACCAGAGTGGTCTGATCAGTGCAGAGTTAGGTTACCTGAGTGAGCAGGCTGGAGAATGAAGAGAGCCCCTCTCCCCAGCCTCCCCCAGGGAAGCCTCTTGGTGAGGTTTCACCCTCTCTGGGTGAAATCTCTTCCAGCCTGCCCAGGGGTGCAGGATGAGGTGTGCAGGCACTTGGACACAGGGAGTTTATCTGCTGGCTCTCACACCCTATGGAACACTGTCTGTAATGTACTCAGCTCCCACTTTCCAAAGCTGCGGGGCACACCTTGGCAGGCATAGAATTTATAAGTCTCAACACTGATTAACTCTTTCAGCCCCAAAGAGCACCTCAGAAGTATCCTTCTCCCATTGCCTAATTTCAGCTCTGGGAGTGGCAAAAATGAGATGACAGTGCAATAAGGCCTGCAAGATCCCATTTCCCAAGTCAGATGAAATAACAGTTGGATCTAGACTTGTTCTCCATTTTCCTGCTACTGTACAGCTCAGAAACAGGTGCTGCTTTTGCCAGTGCCTGCTGAGGGTAGTCATTTGGCAGGAGGCAGGAAAAAGAGGTCAGGACATCCTCCCTGCTTTGCTGGAGCTTCAGACCCACCTTTACACATGAACAGCCCTAGCAGGTCGGCCATGGGATTCAGCTTGCCCTGGCTCCTGTTTCCAGCAATGGCACTAGTTGGATGACACATTTGCAGCTCTCATCACTCTCTGCTTCTTTGTCCAGAGCTTCCCTGCAAGGTACTGTGTTCCTTTCAGTAAGGAATAGCAGAAATGCATTTAGCATCTGAGGATTTCTATCCAGGTAGGAGAAATTTGCTTGTGCTGAGTTTATGGATCGGTGGAGAAAGGGTGTAGGAGGAGTAAAAGGGATGATGAGAACTAAGTGTGCAATCTAAACTGGAGTGTTTGTCAGGATTTTGAAGTCTGTGTAAACCATATTATTAATATTTAAACAAGGCTTGCTTTCAAAATTTTTTCTTTCTTTTTTTCCCCTTTCTCCTACCTTCCTGTTACAGGATTGCAAAACTCGTTTCCAAATAGGCTTTTTTTTCGCTGTTACTAATAGCAGCAGAACTGATTTATATGTACATTTGGAGAATAAGTGCATGTGAAAAGAAAAAAACTACCATTCTTTCTTCCACCTGTATCCAAACTTACTCTCTTTTCTTCCTCCTTCCCTCGGGGCTCAAATACACAATGGACTTAGTGTGGTTTCTGGAGCTGCAATGGTAACTTGACAGTGTGTCCAGGCCCAAGAAGAGCCCAGCTTTGCATTGTTCAAAGCAAAAGGTCCTCCTTTTTGTTTCAGGAGCTGGGAAAGGCTGAGCTGCTGAGTTAAGAATATTGTCTGCCTACAGGCAGCTAGGTTCCCTCTGAAATTCACTGCTCTGGTTAGAATTTGTGTTGCATATTTTCACCTGGAATTCATTTTAATGATTCCATCATGCAAGCTCTGCCAAAACAAGTTTATAATGGGAACATTGTCTTCACTTTAATGGGAGCAGTGAGAGGGCAATATCAATGCCTGTGAATATTTAAGCTTGTTTGGGCTATTTTGGTATTGGAAATCTGAAGGTTTTCCTGAGGGGCCCTAGCCCAGCATCAGGCGGAAGCGTGGTGTCAGGGCTGTGGGTGCCACCTGTCCCTGTGACAGAGCTGCTGGAGAGGGAGGCACAGACCGTGGCCAAACAAGCCCTGCAGTCTGTAGTCTTGCCTCTATGCTCTTCTGTGCAAGCAGTTCTCAGCCAGTACAGAAGAGCTCACCACCAGCATGGTTTACACTGTGGGAGAAGGGACAGAATTACCTGAAAAAGGCTTTCAAAGGTGAAGCAAGTGGCTGTGGAAAGGCTTTGTCAGGCTGGAACACATGAAGTTGACAGCAAGTGCTGTACCTGATTTTGGTGGGAGGATTTTCTCTTTGGGGTTGGCAAAGGTATGTTAATGAGTATCATTAGAATTGGATAACAACACACTTCCATGTAGGGTTGCCTGGCTCTCTTGCTGTGCTTTCAAGCTGAACATATGTTTTCAATTATTAACATGATTAATGGGAACGAGGTGACTTGAATCCCAATGAGCTCTATCTTGCCATCACACGCAAAACCCTCAGTATGGGTATGCTTATGGAGTGTGGGAGTGCATGATTTCCTTCACCAGGAGGGGTCCTTGGAGGTCCAGGTGTCTAACTCTTACCAAACTTAGAAATCCACAATCTGAGCCACTTGCTATATCAAAGTCCCTGGACTTCTGCCCCTGGGTCTCCAGGAGTATGGGATATGGAAAGTGCTGTACAGGAGCTGATTCATACTGTGCTGCCCCAGCTTGGCCTGGGTTTTGGTCCCAAGCCTGAGAAGGTTTGGGAAACATGAAATCACCTTCTCCCCATCATCATCTAGAACAACATCCAGGACACTTAAATCTCCAATTCAGCTGAGAGCCTCCCACTATTTTGTGTGGGGTCTAAACCTCCCTTTCCATTTTTGGTGGGCAAATTTTGCTAAGGTGTGCATCATTTTCACCCTGCTCCATGTTTTTGGTAAGGGACTGAAGTTGAGGATCTAGAACAAGAAAAACAGACATTAGAAAGTCTTGTAATGTTTAATTTCTCTCCAGCTGCTAGACCCAGAGATCATCATTATACTTGGACCCTTTTCCCCCCATCAGTTAGGTCCTGGTCTAATTCCTTCTGACATTATTATATATCACTCACCCGTAATCTGAAGTAATATATCTGCAAGTGAGTCATTCAGCCTCTAAACAAACAGAGGTCAAAGAAAAATTGTACAGAATGAGTTTTTTTTTGCCAGAGATCCTGTGTAGAAATGGACACAGGAACATCCTCCTTCAGACCAACAAAAACAAATCAGTGCCATGAGCACCGGAATGAATGAAATCTGACTTCCCATTGTTTTGGGTCTGCTGCTTGAATGAAAGTTCCCATTTAATTTTCCTCAGGTTGCTAGACTTTCAAATTTTCTGTCTCTTGCAGATCCTGTGGGTTATAGTGAGGGTAAGTTCATACCTTTGCCTCAGTCACAATACAGATTGAGGCTTTTCCCTGTGTCTCAATGCACATTTTTGTTGATTCTGTAAGAAAATAGCTATTTCCAGGTAAGTTTGGAGCTGCTAAAAAGGTTTGAGATTGCAAGGAGAGGAAACAGGTGGAAGGAGAATGAATTCTTAAATAATTTTTTTCTTTGGGAAATGTGACCAATCTTGCTATACAGTGCAAGCGCAGATGGTTTTTACAGCACCAGCAGAGTGTGCACATGTGTGTGTATGCAGATAGACATACAGTGTAAGTTAGCATCAAGGAGCTGTGTGACTAAATCTCCTTTTTAGTTTTGAAATATTCTATATATGTGTAAATATGTGTATATACACATGGGCAAAAATGATATCTTCCTGTCTGTCTCTGCACATATACATGTACATTTTTCTGTCTAAGCATTCTATATACATTTAGACAGAGTGTGCAGCACTGTCAAATAGGCTGATACACGGTTATTTGTCTTACTGCATTTTAGTAATATGCTTATTCTTTTCAGATTTACCAAATTAAACAAATGGGTTGCATGTTGGGGCTCCCAAGTTCAGCCACAGAACAGTGTGAGTGGGGTGTGTGCATATGTGTGTGTGTGAGTGTTTGTGCGCAGTGGGTGATGTACAGCTACACAAAGGTTATGTTCACTTGGGTGAGAGAAAGCTGCATATCACAAAAGCAGTAAGGCCACCCCAAAACAATGCCATCAGATGGTCCCAAGTCACCTGTACACGCTCCATCTTTCTGAGAGGAATTTTACCATTAGCAAACATGAGAATCCATCTGACAGGAATAATCTGCAAATGGTTATGGGTCGTATTTCCCTGCATGAGTCTAACTGGGATCTGTACTAATAAAAACTTGCCTAGTAAAAAACCATGAGTTCCCAGACTGTAAAAGCTTATAACGATCTGCACTCAACTGCTGATTTGTTTGGGTGAGCTGCCACGAGAGAGTGGAACATTACCAGTTAACTAATGGCATGCCACTAGAAATTATGGACTCAAGACCATCACTGCTACAGGTGTACAATCGCACAGAAGTTGCTGTCAAGCAGCAACAATTTCTGGTAATTGCCAAGCACAGTGTGAGGCAGCAATGCTCCATATTCCATTACCCATTCTCCCAGACATCAACATCTGCTGAGGAAGGGATTTTAGACACAGAACCTATATTTAAGGTCAATTGAAGTCTGAAGAGGTTCCAATTTTTTATTTTTTTAGTTTTTAAAGTTGCCAGTATTCAGTGTAATGCACCGCTTTGAGCATCTGGAAAAGGCAAGTCAGGGGAGGGAGCTGCTCTTGTGCTGGGAGCATGAGCAGGTGTCTGAAAGCGAAGCAGCTGATTTTTGGTTGGGATAAAGCAGGCGCAAACTGCGATATTAAATGAAAGCAAACTGCAGTACGTTGGAGAGCACGAACCAGACTGCGAAGCCACTTTCTGCATGACACTTCACCAGCATCAGCTGGGCTAAAGAGGTTACTTATGCCAGATGATAGGATTTCAAATGGGAAGAAGAAACTGCTTTAGCAAAGGGTGTTGCGGTGTCTCAGACTGTAGGGCATGCTCTTCTGGCTGCCAGGGTAGGTCCCAAGAGACATCTTCCCCTCCTGCATCCTTAGCTGCCTCCACTTGGGAGAAAGCCATGTGTGTGCTATAGCAGGACCTGATGAAGAGGACCCTTCACGCTTGTCTTGTTTTTCTATATGTAGTATGAAGTAAACAACGAACAACAGCCTGAGTTTTAAAAACAAATGCTCATCAGCTGGGAGATGCCCACTGTTAAAGGTGAGCAGAAGGAGTCCTCCGTGCAGCAGTGTTAGCTGGTACCTAAACAGGTTTGTCAGCCGATATTAGTACCATTTTTTTGCTGGCAAACTTTCCAAAGCCTTTATGCCAAATCTTTGTGTTTCATTCTCAGCATCACATTAATCAGTCAGTTGGGCTCTTATGTGATGCTGCCAGAACCTCAGTTCTTGAGATATCTAAAGAGCATGGAGAAAGGTGGATTTCCAAAGATGGGTCTGGAAGCTCATGAGCCAGGCTGGGACACAGCAGGCAGTGGTGTGGGGACTACTGAGACCCCAAGTCATCCTACTTAAGACCTAGTGGCCTGAGATGTGGGCAGTGAGCTATGGTCGTGAGGAAGGAGTGGAGGCTCGCTTTATCCTACCCCTCCTTCCCTAACACTTTGGGTGGGCTGGCAGCTCCTGCCAAGAGGCTGAGGGAGAGCTGCAGGAGCACAGCAGCTGCTGTGCCCAAGTCTGCCTTCCCCATGATTCAGTCACAGCCCTAACTCCCTTCCAGAGTGAATTAAGATAAACTGAATTAGGGGCTCTCTGTTTCTGAATGAGAGTGTTTAATCTGCTGCCGATTATGTGTCATCATCTAATCCCCTTCCAAAGATAAATCAATTTAATTCTTCTGGATGTCCCCATATCAAGAAGCCCTGAACATGACTATCATCCATGCCTAAGGTGGCTGGAGAGATAACCAAGTTTAAGGGCATCCGGAGCAACTGATGACTGGAGGCAGACATGAAGTGTGGCAGTAACCTACGTCTCTAAAACCACGTGAAGGCTTTCCTGTGAAAACCCCAGTGTCCGTGTCAGCAGAGGCATTTGGTGGCTTCAGTAGGGGAGTGAGAGCCAGAAGCCTGCGGGTGCTGGTGTTGGCTCATGCTCAGCTCCATCACTTCACACGCCTGGAGCGCATTCCTCCAGCTGAAGGCAGCACCATGAACAAACTCACATTCTTCTGGCCACATTGTTTCCAGCTGCAGTAAATTTTAAGCAAAATCAGACCTTGTTTAACCAGGAAGGTTTACTTTTTTCCCTTCTTTTTGCAGGTTTCAATTTGTAAACAGTACTTGAACCTCTGTATTAGAGTATTTTACCACTATGACATGGCAGACTGTCAGGACGGTGCAATTCTTTGATGAATGCCAGAAGATACATAGTGATCTGGAAGCATACCAAGACCTGAAATTCAGGTCAGAAAATACTGTGCAAATTGGCCTAAAATGTAGATATATATCGGTACTGTTGTAAAACTGAGAATCTTTTATTTTTTTCCTTGCAAGAGGATGACACTGAGAATACAGTGTTTCTAACTGCTGTGCTGCAATTAATGAGGTTCAAACCCAGCCTATTCAGACAGAAGAATCTTCACTGCAGACTATTAGAAGGCTGGTAAAAACAATGACAGCTTTTCTGCTGGAAACTACATCTAGAACATCACAGCAGGGGACCTGAGTCATATTTTAAGTACTTTTGTATTAAATGTTTGTTTGAGAGTGCTATTTGAATTCCACCCCCTGAAAAGTCAGTAACTGCTCATACAGGACAGAACAGGGAAGCATTTGGTAACCATCTCTGTAGCCCCCACCAGGAATGTGTTATAAGCCTCTATGTGATGCACAGAGGGTAAGAGTTGCATATATGAAGAGGTGCAGCTCTTTGAGGAGCAGTGTTCATGATTTTGTTTTGTTTAGGAAAATTCTGGGAATATTCTTCTTATTATTATTAGTTATGCAACATCATTTGAGATGGAAACAAACTATTTTATTTCAAATAAAACAAAATATTTCAGGGAAATTAATTGTGGATGGGCTGTTATTCATTTCACAAAACTTCTATTTTGTTCTGGTCTACTTTTATCTAAACCTGGAGCTGTTTTTCTTTTTCTCCCTCCTCAAAATGCACAAAGTGAAAATGCAAGTATCGCGAGCCCTAGATCCAACTTCCTTTCAGCCCTGCTTTTCTCCCACACAATCCTCCTGGACTGGGAAGATGTGTCCATGACACATATCAGGTATGACCTGTTTTCCAATCATGGCAAACCCCAGACAAAGAAGGACTCATCTCTGAGGAGTGGGTTATATATGACACCCTCTCTTCTGGAGCCTGGGTTTTTGGAAAGAAACAATTTTCATTCAGATGATCTCAGGTTTGTTCCCTCCGTCAGACGTTGGCTGAGAGGCTGTTTTTATCTGCTGATGTGGAAGCTCAATTTTTGAGATACACATCATGTGGCCCAGACCCATCAAGATACCGTAGCCTGTGGCTTTTATGTGAGCAGGATGAACAGGTGAAAAATCACCTAAAGAAGATCAGCAGGGGATCAATAGTCCTCTCTATGGAGTGATGGAAGAGAAGACTGGATAATGAGTGATTTTCCATCTCAGCAGATGGCTTTTGCACTTTCGTTTTGCTCTCTGCTATACCCAGAATAAACTTCACTAACTCATTCATAAAAATATCACTTCATCTTCTACAAATCTCATGTTCTTTGTGATGTACTGTACTGATGTTTTGAGTAAATATTTATTAGATGCTAATCACATGGTTCAGTATTTCCTACTTGTTATCTTCTAAAGAATATAACTGTGCTACATGTGCCCAGAACACAAGTGTTTTATCATTTCTAATCCTTCTCTTCATTTCTCAATTTCTTCCTTATGGGTCTTCTTCTTGCACTTGATGATAAGCCTTAAATATGATTTAAATATATTTGGTTTAGAGACTTTTTCCCTATGTGCTTGTATGACAGCATGATTCTTGTCCAGCTATAGTATTAATAACAATCGCACAATATTTTCTTTTCATCACAGCGGGGATGACATGATCCTGTGGTTTCATCCTGCTTTCAGCTGAATTCTGTGGGAAATAGCCCTTACCTATGGCAGGGGCGAGCTTGAGTCCATTACAATTGCAAGACATCAATATCATCCTTCAAGGTGTATACCAGGGGGGTCAGAGGTGCTGCTGGCTCAGGGCAGAGCTCATCTGCCTGGGTGGGTTTGTGGGGATGTCTTGTGATAGGTGCTGCTCAGGTCACAGGTGGAGACCCAAAGCTGATCTGGAGGGATGGCTGGTTCCTTGCTCCAGTGCATCAATGCTTCTGTTAGCACTAGGCAAGGCAGTGGCTCTTGAATGTTTGCCTGAAGTGCCTGGATGGGAACAGCTGAGATGCCAATTGACAGCAAGTAGCTTCCAATCCAAAGCACTGAATTGCAATTCGAGATGCATTTAACACCAGCTTGAAACAGCTGGTGTTCATCTGCTTGTCCATAGTGCTGAATTATTTACCTTTTGGCAATTGCACAGCATTTTATTGCTGCAGTTTACTCTTTTGTACCTTGCACTCATTCTCAAAAGAATAGTACAGACCCACAGAAAAACTTCACATGTCAGTATCCAGCAACTAACAAGCCCTTGTTTCGCTGCAGTTGTTCACTTTTGAACATGAGAAGAAAGGACAATTTCTGAGACAGATGTCGTTCCAGTAACACATGGTTTTGTGCCTTCTGCACTCACCCAGCCTTTTTATTTCCCTCAGACCTCTCTCACAAGAAACAAGTGACATAACATAGACAAGTCTGGCAGGTCATCAAGATGCAAAGGTTGGACTGTACATTAAGAAAAAATATCAGATATAGTTAGCACTTCAGTCATTGTTCCCAGAACACCATCCTTTTGGTTTGTGGGGCTAAATATAGCTTGACTGGTAATTTATATACTATTTGACCTACCACAGCCACAGATTATTGTTTTTATCACACTGGAATAACTGGTGAAATGAAACAGTTACTGTACTCCGAGCTCACAATGGAAGTGTATTTCCCTGTGCTGAAGGCAATGTGCCATATCCAAGGGAGTTCCACACACAAGTAATTTCCGTGTATCCTTTTGGTTATGCTGCAGATTTTGTTATCGTTATTTATTTATCGAGCATTGCCAACAAGCTCAGTTTTGTACACAGTGTAAGAAAAGCATGCAGAGCCTGACTCCCAGCCAAGTTAAACTGGCATGTTGTGCTCTGGCGAGTCTGGCTCTCATTCCCTTATCCTTGGGGCTTACCATCAAAGGGTTTCACATGGGTGCATTAGGTACCAAGCTCTTTTCATTTGCTAACTGTACATTCAAACACTGTTGGGGCACTGGCCTTGCTGAGAAACTGGGACTTAAATCAGCTGCAGTGGGAATTCCAGTATCTCATTCCTAAACCACAACAGTCTGCTTTTCCTCTTACTGTGTTTCTCTTATTTCTTCTATACCACTTCTTGCATGCTGAAAAAGTACTGTATCTTACTGGAAGCAAACACCGCAAAGCTTCTCTTATTCCCTTGAACACAAAAGCAAAATTCTCCTGGGCATAAATAGTGCACAATCAGGGCACTTGGTGATATCAGGTTTTGCACAGCCAAAAATTAACCTCCATTACCTTCCTCCCTGGTTGGACTCTTGAATGTTGCTCACCAAGGGGCTACAAATTCCCACTTGTCTGGGGGAAGGCAGTCTCCTTGTGAAGGTTATTTCCTTGGGAGGTCTGCAGGGAGCAGCTGAAAGGTTATATTCCTGGGCACCAGGCAAACTCTGGGCAGAGATGTACTGAGATACCATGAGTTGTGAGGAAAGGGTGCCTAAGGAAAGGAGGCACAGTTGTCTCCACTGCCATTTCTAGACAGGACCATGCCTCCTGGAAAAGCCGTGGGAACATCCACCTTTGAACCCAGCAGAGTTTCTGCCTTACTCAGGGCATTCTGCAACATGGGAAGGGGTAATGTACACATGGCTAAAGGCTGTCATGCCCTGCTCATGGAGGTTGTGAGCTTCCTCCTTCATTGTTTACAGCTACTTTACTATGCAATAATGGGCTTACAGCTCTCTTGGGCCTTGTATTTTTGTCACAGCAATGAGCAGAGACACAGCTATGGCTCCATATATTTATTAAGATCCTGGACAGACTTTGCAATCCATACTAAACTCTGCATAACTATAGTCCTACTGTTTTTCATACTCAGCTACTGTAAAACTAGGTGTTCCTTCAGCTGCAATTGGACTCTGGCCTGTAGTGTACTCATAGCTGCAGGGATAGAGAACAGAAACTTGCCCCACCTCCAGGGAAAACGTGTCAAAACTGGGAGCTGATGGGAAATGTGAGAAATGTGAGGGCTTCTGTAGGGACAATAGCCAAAAGCAATAAATCAGTAAGTAAATAAATCCATAAATAATTGAGGAAGTATGTCCTTTGGTGTAGTAAGGAGAGTAAGTGGAAGATGGGCTAGAATTAGAGAAAAGGACTGGAAGAGAAGGAAAGGAGAAGCAATGAGAAAAACAGAGCATTTTACTGTGTGATCATTTTTCTTAGGAGGAGTTGAGAGAGGGAATTGTGGAACAGGAAGAAAGAAAATAGAAACGTTAAGATCTGTGAAAGTAAGGAGAAAAGGGAAGATGCTGAAAGATGTAAAAAAATGTTAAAAATAACATGTTGAAGTTAGCGATAGGAAAACACAGGCTGTGAAAGGAAGCAAAAAGCAAGCAGAACTTGTCCTTACACACAACATCTGCTGCTCAGTGTGATTAAGCCAGTGAACTCAGAGGGTTGCTCTGCAGAGCAAAGGGCCTGTCAGTGAGAGAGAAGGGATAAGGAACTGGCAAGAGGTTGAGGTAGACAGAGAATTGGATGGCTGAGAATGTGCAAGAGAAAGAAAGAAAAATCAATGTTACTGTGGAAAGGCTGGTGCCAGAACGTTATGGCAACAAATTTTAATTTTTCAGTTTCTATAGACTAGGACTGCTGAAAGGCAGAAGCACGGGGTTAGTTTGGTGGTGGCTGAATTGTATGCACACCAGCCCCTGTGTTTGGGTGCAAGTGTGAATCTACCTCACTAGAAGTTTTCTTAAGATTTTCTGTGGTGGCTAGGAGTCACATAAATGCATCCACGCAGTGACTTTTTGGTGCACAGTGATGCACAAGAAGCCCAACAAGAGCAAGTTAGAGCTCCACCAGGAGCCTTCCTTTATTCTGACTTCAAATCTTTTTTTAAAAAAATAATATTCTGAAAATAAAGGCACATCATCAGACTGGAGATCTTCCCTGCATCACCATGCTGTGTTTTCATTGTGGTTGGAAAATATCCTCCCCCTGCTCCAACAGATAACCAAATCTGTGTGGAGAGGTAGTAAAGCAAAATATAGAAGCTTTTACGCAAGTAATTATCTTCTTGGAAAGTGTAAAAAGGTGTAATTGCCTGAGGCTGCCATTCAGCTGATTGCATTGTGGGAGGTTTTGGGCTGTGAACAAATAAAAGCCACAGTGGAACAAGGCAAATCAGCTTGTGTGGTGCTCCATCATCCTGCACATAAACTGCATCTGGTAAATGGAGGTTGTCTCACACCTGTTGATATCACACCGCAGTCTGCAGCACACACAGAGCAGAGACCAAGACAAACATTGCCCACACTTCTCCTCAGCACCAAGACAGGGAGAATTTGAGGTGATGGTGGTATCTTCATCTTCTTGTGGCACAGGCACTCCCTGTACTTAAACCTGAAGGGGGTAAAATGGAACAGTGCTGTGGTTTCCTCATTTTCTGGGCCCTGGTGGGCAGGGATGCAGGACTTGCAGCAGCTCACACAACACCTGAACAGCAGCCCGTGGGCCAGGTTGGAGGCGTTCCAGCATTCCACGGCTCAACCTTTGCCCTTAGCAGGGTTGATCCTGGGGTAGAGATTGAATTCTAAGGGTTTTCAAGGACAGCTGAAGCTTGAATAAACCTCTGCCTTCAGCTATAGTGAGGACAAAGATTCAGGGTGATCTAGAAAATACTGTGGGTAGAGTCCAACATCAGAACCAGATCCAGGAGGGACTGGAAAGGGGCTATGTGCAACCACTGCAGTGTACTCGTGCCATGTAGCTGGGAACGTACACAATTCACTGGGGAGAGAAAAGGGAATGTAAATCTCTCAGGACTCTCACTACCAGAAAATCTGCATGTGAAAGCAGGGAGTAGAGTTGGATGATGACAATGATCCCTGCTTGTCCAAGAAATACATGAGGAAGGAAAGTTGTCTGATCCTGAATTTGTAACTGCTGAAGTATTGAAGTATCTGTAAAGCACCTGCAGCTCTGCTTCAGCTCTGTGCAATTGCCAACAAAAAAGAATTGGATGGATCTGTTGATAAAATAGGATTGAGAATGTTGATAAGCTGTATGAAACCACTGAGAGAATTTCCCTTCCCCAAGTGGGATCAAATATACCCATAGCACTGTCAGATCTCTTCCTAGACTTTTCCACTAGCAGAGGTGAAAGTGTTCCTAAGAATTATTAGCCAGCTTTAGATTTTTCTTCAATATCTAACTGCTGTTCTGCTAAATCCAGTGGACTCTTTCCTGAAAACTGAACAAAGGAAGTAAGTTATTGTTGTCCTTTCCTGGACGGTCTTTCTTATACTGGAAAACTATTATCAAATCTCCCTGTGAAGTTTCTAGAGTGACCAGTTTAATTACGCAAGATGTTTCTGATAGGCCACGTTTTCTAAATGTCTTACATTTTTATTGCTTTTTTAAAAAAGTCACCCAGAGCTACATCCAACACACTAGCTGGCTCTACACCAGCACATTGAAGAGCTGAATAATTCCCTGTTGCATTTGACACTCCTGTAATAATACATCTCATATGAGATTTGTCTTTCAGGAGATTTAACTGCTTTGCTCGTATTTGCTTTGAGTCATACTATAGTTCTCACATCCTTTTTTTACCCCAGTCCTTCCAACTCTTTTATGATTTCTCATTTTGTATTTGTACATTTGATCTTTCATTTCTTCATGTAGTGCTTCATATACATTGTTACTAAATTCTGTCTTGGTAGTTTTTGACTATTTCTCCAACATATTGAGATAATTTTGTATTCTGATCCCATCTTCTGAATTGCTTCCATCCACTCCTACCTTGGTGTCATCAGTAAATTTTATAAATGCATGCTCTACTCCATCTTCTCTGAGGATGGCAAGAAGATGACTGAGATAGGTAATAAAACATTATTTTAAACTGTGCAAAGATAAATAGTGAGCTGAACTCTGATAAAGAACACTTCAGTATGAAAAAGGTGGGAATATATCTTAGCTCTAGGATTTCTAATCCCAGTTTGTGTGACTACTTTGCACGTATTACACACTTGTACAAAGATTGGGAAAATGCAATCCTAATTTTTGTGAGGGGCTTTTTATCTCTACCAGCCTAACTGCAAATGAAAAAAGATGCTGGTAAACTAAAGTATAAAAAGAGCCATATTGTATAGTACAAGATAGTACCAGGAGAAAGTTTAGTATTCAGGGAATGTACAGCACTAAAATACTTGTCAGTGTTGCAGTATTTTGACATATAAGTGGGACACGTCAGAAGCCTTATCTTTGCCCTCCATTGCCTAGTGCTAAGAATTGGCACAGTGACAGAATTCATCTTGCTCAGGAGTCAAGATGTTACAAGAGTCATCTCGAGGAGAAAAAAAAGAAAGAAAAAGAGAAATGGCAGCACCTATAGAAGTCTTACAGCTCTGGGTTGGCAATTGCAGCATCTATTCTCTTGACAGGCTTGGAAGGTTTTGTCTGAACTTGGTCTCCGAGAAAATGTCAAGAAGTATTGGATGGAGAGGATACTTTCCTTAGCCTTTGGGATGCTGCCAGTTCTCCCAAATTGCTGTCAACCTTGCTACTGCTTGTATGATTTTCCCATCTGTGTAATCAATTGACAAAATATATCTGTTTGCTTCCAGAAGGTATTCATCCTGCCTTCACTTGAAGTGTTTGGTGGTTTGTTCTTCTTTTTTTCTCTGTAGGGCTGTTTTCACGCCTGGAGATCTAAATGGAACAATGAACTGAAAGTGCAGTAAATTCCAGTTGTATCTGTTTGCTTTGTTTGGTTGGTTCTAGCAAATTTCATGGTTCTGAACGGTGCTGGGCCAACAGCCTCTGTCCTGATGTTCCCTTTCTTTTCCATAGAGCAGGAACAGGATCAGTGCTGGCTTTTCTAAGTTTATATCTTATCTTTAGATCCTTACTAGTTTATACCTCAGCCCTGTAGGGCTAAGAGCAGTGTACTCGCTCAGTCATGGTCCCTCCACGCAGGTACCTACTACAAGTGCAAATGTTGATCATAAGATGTGCTGTGGGCTCTGATCCACTCTGAGAGGGCTGAGTCCAGACCATTTCACAGACAGCAATTGAACAGCATTGGTGGGGACAGAGCAGCCAATTCTCTCTGGAGGAGACTGGGATCTCTGTGTGTGCTGTTCCCAGCTCCCTGAGGCTGCCAGCTCTCCCAGGAGACACGTGAAGACCCTGCTTGTGGCAAGACCAGTCTGAAGGCTTCTGGGTTTTTCTCAAGGAAGCAGAGGAAAACCTTGGCAGAGAGACTTACATGGGAAGGGAGTAACTGATTACACACTGCAAAGACACCTTGGCTCGGCTGATTTGTTTATTCTGACTTTTCTCAGCTCTAAGTAATGTCACTTGCCATGGGGCACGCAGAATAGAAGCACAGCTCTTCTGGAGTTTCCTACATTGAAGAGGTTCCTCTCTAAATACTTTATTCTTCTTGGAAGATGAAACCTCTCCACCTGGTAAATTCAGAGTTCTCTTGTATTTGCAGGTGCAAGCCCTTTTGTTCTGCATTTCTTGCCAGAAGAAATGTCAGAAGCACGCTAACCCCTCTCAGCATGTATTAGCTACTGCCTCACGTTTCCACCAGGACCCTGCTTCCTTCTCTGTGGGGATGGGGTATGGGAATCCTGTCAGGACATCTCCTGGCTCTTGGAGGTCTTTTCTTTCAAGTCTTTTTTTTCCTGTGAAGCAGCACAGTACAATTTTTCAAGAACTAATAGAATGACATATGCAAACGAACCCTGACAAGTACTTAAGATCTGAATCTGTTCAGGTCCTTCAAACATAAACTCCCCATCTTTCCTCTCCCTCTCTCTCTCCATGAGTGATGATATGAGCTCATGGCTGATCAAGTGCAGCAGTTGAAGCACCAGTGGGATCCTGAATTTGTTTGGTGTCCTATCAAATTCTTTGATGTAGTGTATAACATCTCGATGCTTTAGTGACTAGAGAGAAAAAAAAAAGCCAGCTCTCCTGAGTGTATTTGGCCTGCTGATGTTTTTTTGGCTTTTATAACAGAAAATCTAACTAAAATAATAATCTTAAGAACTGCTTCATTTTTCCTGTTTGTTATTCTTACTCAAGCACATGGTATGCCTGGAGATAACCTAGCCAAGAAAGCAGCACTGACATCAAGGAAACATTTAGGAATGCCAGCACAGAGTATCATGATCTAACTCAGGGTACCTGCAGCTGCCAGGTTAATTATTGTTATTTACTGACATGACAGAAAATATGTGATTAATTAAAGTAAGAAAATGCACTGCCCTTTATTGAATTTAACAGAAGTCTGCATGCCAGGAAGAATGACAAAACCTGTGAAACTGAAAAACTGAAATAGAAGCAAGAAAGAGAAATATACAAGCTAACAGTGGTCCTGCAGCAAGTGAGGCTTCCCATGGCATTCAGCCTCTAGCATGGTCACATCAGAAAGCAGGGAAAACCATGACACTCAAGCACTGAGGAACTGCTTTTGTTCTGGCTGCAATTCTGTACCAGTGCCTGGACAGGGTCCCGGGGAAGTGTGGGAGCATGGGGAGACATTTCTTAAGTAAGGGGTTTCTCTGCAGTGTGTAGGCATGTGTCTGGCTAATGCGTAGTGCCATGGCTCTTTTCTTAATGGGATACCTGCCTTCAGGTGTGATGGTGTCTGCAGCATCGAGCCACCATCCACCTTGCACTCTCCTTAGCAAGAGCTCCAGGCCTCAGCTGCTCCATCACACATAACATGCAGCATCCTGAAAGGGCAGATGGCTCTGACAAATAATGGTTTAGGGCAAGGCACTGCCAGGCTTGGCAGGGCTGTACGGGTTAAAGACAGGATCCCGCTGGTGGACTGCTAGGGTTTCTGCGGGTGCTTTGCCAAGGTCAGTACAGCATATGCACATTTGTCTCACCGCTGTCACACTGTACCTCTGCAGGTACATCTGTGTCCCTAGGCAAGTATTTAGTGAGCTCCTCTGTAACAAGGACACACAGAAAATAGCTGGTAAATGTTTTATATTGGGCAGTACAGTCAAGGATATTTGTTCCTGTAAGATTGTCCTGGGACATCCATCTAGAGGGGATGACTCACACAGTACAAAAGAAAACTAAGTATACAGTAGAAGTGCTGCTTGCAAAAATGTGATACCAGAAACTGTTTTTCTTGTTCAGCATCACAGAGTTTTCTATTCCCAGAATCACAACGGGAAGCATTTCCTAAAATGTGTGAAGTTTCTCTCCTTAACAAGTGATGTGCGAGAGGCTACAGTGCAGAGACTTCAGGTCCCTCTTGCTGGGCTTCCTGACACGAGCAGTATATCCCCATACATCACCAAGCAGAGGGCATGTCTTCTGTTTTACAATTTGCACCTCTTTTCCTCCTCCCTCTCCCTCTCCCTCTCCCTCTTCTTCTCCCCCCTCTCCCTATGCCTTCCTTACCCTTGTCTCCCCTGCCATCCCCCCATCCCTGCACACAAGCCTTTGGGACTGTGGCCCCATGAGCATTTCCATGCACTATGCCTCCAGTGGTGATACTTTTGAGGGGTATTTGGAGAGAAGTATACGTTGAAGTGCAGTACTCCGGAAGTGCTTTCTTTCCTCCACTGCATATTACATTTTTAGTAGGAGAAGGAGCTCTATGGGAAACTGGATTCTTTTTCACAACTTACGTCCATTTAACCTGTTGTAATGACTTGACCTTCTACAGAGTTACTCCCAATTTACACCAGTGCATGTGAGATTACAACTGAACAAAGTATTGCTGTCTTGAACTTACAGAGAATTTCAAAAAATGCTATTTCCATAGGGAACGCCTCATTTACACCACTATGTGCAGGAAAAATCTAATTTACAAGTAAAAGTAAAATCATTATTTCATCACCTCTCTACAAGATGCGTGTCTCTTAGTTCAGATATAGTTTTGAAAGCTAGAAAAAACAGTGAACAATATCCTGGTAGAATGTGAAAAGAAAAAAGATATTAACCTCGGTTCACAAAGACACAGACCTTCAGCTTACAGGACAAGGACAGAAAGTTCTTTTATTTGATGTTTGACTCCTTAGAAAAAAACAGTTGCTACTCTACTTGAAACCCTTGAAAGAACAAAGGGGATGGAAAATGTATGGTCTCTGCAGGGAAATCCCAGTTTCTCTTTCAAAGTATTTTGTGAGATAGGCTCTGGGGCCAAGTTCCTTGTGGTTCAGTTATATTATAGAGGGGGTGGATCTGGCTACTTCTGTTCGAAGAGAGTAGAACTAATTTCTCCAGGTTTGTTGATTTTGGTCCTGTTTTCAGAAACAGTATCTTTCACGATTTTAACAGATGATGATAAAGGCTTGAAGCCTAACTGGTCGTGAAGGTTACAAATGGGGTCAATTTCCATCTCTTGTGGTAAGTGAGCCTATTTACTGTCTGTTCCAAAGTACTGAAAGATTAAACTTGGGAAAAATCAATATATGACTTCTAGAGAGTATGTGAACTGAAAAAACTGTGAACATCTCTTTTCCCTCTTATATGAAATGTGCTCGTGAATATGATAGAAACGACCTGTGTAGTTTTTTATAATGATTGTGGGATCCAAACACCAAATTTTGCAAATTGACAAATATGCGAAAGGAACGTGACAAACGAATGTATTTATTGATGATATGTGCTATATGAAAATAGTACTTTTAATTACACAGTGCAAAATATTCTGGAGCAATATCCAGGAGTACAATATAGAGCGTTGTTAAAAATTCATCACTGGGGTTTATTTGTTTAGCGACAGTTGTAATGCAAAGAGCAGACATGGTGCTAAGGCATGTGCTAAGGTGTGTGGGGAGTGGTGTCCTTCACCTGGTGCAGAGGAGTCTTTGGGGATGTACGACACTGCTGACTGTCAGACTGCACTGTGTCCAGGAGGAATTGTGGGAATAGGTTGCTATGGGCAGCACACCACTTTTGAGGCATGAGCTCCACTGCATGCACCTGAGTGGGAGGTAATAGTATGAAGATGGAGAATGATATTAAAAAAAGAAATTAATCAAAGGCATCTGAGCTATACTTAGCCTGTCCACTACTTGGCATTTCTGATTTGACTTGCCATTGTCAATGATTAGAATGTTTCTCCAGAGAACTGCGGATCTGCTTTCCATGTCTCAGACTGAAAGCACATTCTGTAACTCCTACTATAAGCAAAGTGGAAAAGAAATAAGGAGATGTTTTCCACTATCCAGCTGAAATCAAAATATTGTGTAGCAAGGAAAGGTTTTCTCCTCTGCCCTTCTGAATGATATACAAACACCAAAGAGAAACATTTACAATACCTAGATTGAGCACTCACTAAGCATCAGGTTTTCCCTGCCATCTGGGTCTGACATCCTGAGTAGCTGGCGATCTGTACCACTTATCAATCTTTTAAATTCAGACACTGCAGATGGTGCAGTAACTCTGGAAGAGAAAAGCCTGTGTTGCTGCCTTGTACTCTCATCTCCCCTCTTACCATGCTTCCTTCAGTCCTCTTTATGTTTTTCTTTCTTATCCCCTTTTCCTCTCACATTCCCTGTGGTGAGCTGATGATGCTGCAACTAGCTAAGAAAATCTTTTTGTAAAGACACAAGCAAAATCTGCTTCTGGTAGAACACTTTGACTCAGGAAAACCTTTTTCTTGACCTCCAGGAATCTTATTGCAGTGTAACTTAGCTGCATTTTCTATGCTTCACTGTAGAAATTCTGTATCATAGATAGATAGTCTCAAATTTCTCAGCTGTAGCCTTACTGCTTGGGATTATAAATTTGAATGGATGAAGTACCAGTTGAGATTACAGCACCATTGTCTGATGAGTTCACATTTGTCTTTGTTGCTCAAAAATAGACTTTTTGTATTATGCATTAGCACATAGTGTTTACCCCTAGCCTCAAATGACTTACAGCGCTACAGCTGCAAACCACTGCTACGTAGTGTTGCTCGAGAGGAAAGGATGGAATTTCCTGCCTCGTCTCAGACCATAGATCATCAGTCTTTACCACTTCTGGCAGCTATGACCTTCAGAATTCAGATAATTGCAATGAAGGGGTGTCAAATGACTTCAATCAAAGGTGAGGTTGTTTTTTCAGCAAGTCTCTCTCCATGGTTGATTCTCTCCTTCATCTATCATCACTCTCCTATGAGAGAGACTTCTGAGCCATATCACATTTTGATATCCGATCAGCAGCCTACAGAGTGCCGCAAGAGGTTTGTTTTGTGCTGCTGAAGTTCAGTCCAACATGCAAAGTGACTCAGGAAGAATAGTTGGCAATGGGACTGCAGTTTGTACTGGCTTCTGCCATCTTTAGCAGGAGGCCTAGTAAAGGCTGAGTTGTTCTTTCTTTGTCTTCACCACCCATAGGAAAAGAATCTGTTTCCTCTCTTTGTGGAACTGAATGACTCCAAGGAATGTTGAACCTTAAACTTTATTTAATAGAGAGGAAAGGCTTCCCGATTTGCATAATTTGCCTTGGAAGCATGAAGGCTTAAGCTGATGCTTCAAACTCATGTGAGAAAGTGCAGTGTTTACAATATCTGCATTGCATGATGTAATGTGTTGATCAACCTCTGATGCGGAAAAAGCATAAAAACACTGCTATCAGAGGAAGTAGCCAATATTTTATGTTAATAATTTTATGTTAATTTTATATTAAAAGAGAAGATACTACCTTCTCAAATTCAAAGTCTCGGATGAGAGAGCTTTAGTTCTGGAACGCCTGAACGTATTTGGACCTTGCATGACAAACTCTGTGGTTAGGCACGGTGACACACTGTTTTCAAGGTAAAATGTGCATGTGCAACATTTGCTGCATGGGGTTTTAACAGTTCAAAAAACATTCTTGGAGGGTAACAAGATTTTCTGGAAGTGAGCCACTTTTGAATGCTATTGCCAGCATGTCTGCCTACTCTGGGTAGCATCAGAAACTCTGCTGAAAAATTAAACAAACATAGTTCTTGGCATCTAAACAGATGGGAAAGGACATGTTGACTCCCAAGTCTTTAGCTGAGGAGGTAGTCTGCTTCTCATTGTTACCACTGTGCAGAGAGGAATTGCAAAACACCCACATAGATTTTCAGACCTGCTAGCTGCACTTAACCTTTAATCCTGCAAGTACTCACCCATAAGCATATAATTTTAAACGTCTGAGTAGTCCAACTGACTCCAATGGGAATACGTGCTGAATGAAGTTAAACATTTGCATAAACGTTTTCAGGATCAGGATCTTTCACTACAAACAGTATTCTAGCACTACAAACACAAACTGGGCTTGGTCTGAGTGTAGCTTTCAAGACCTCAGTGAGATCTATATCCTCTGCAGATGTATTTTAAATTTCACGTTAATGTGTGATTTCTGTGTTATAAAACACCATATATTAGGCTAATAAGTAACCTTTCTCATGAGAGAGGAGAAATTATTTACTTTGTGATGAAACTGCACAGGTTTGAAAGAATGTAATCTGAACCGGATCTGCAACATATCAGCTTCCATGTATCAAAGAGATTCAGGCATCTTGATTGGTTGTTTTTTCACTTTTCAAAGTTTTTAAAACCTGTTTTCTGTGTTTTAGACCTGGTCTGAAAATCCCTCTTCCTGACTTTGCAAGGACAAGACTGCTGGCATGAGTAAGAGTTTGACTCACTTATTCCAAAAGGTGAGGACTGCTTTCTGCTTGAACTGCTGAAGGATTTGTTCACCTCTGACTAGATCATATGACTCCAGAAAAGGATGAGCAACTTTTGTGTTGTCTAAATGACTCTGGTCATGGTTGTGGCTGGTTTTGTACCCTCTCTCATAAGAGTTCAGTGAAGTTCCCTCTGGTTTATACCTTAACTAACTAGATCAGAGTTTTGTCCCTCAAATCTAGGTGACTGCGTTGCAGATCAAAGGCAAAGTTTTGATGATTCCTTCTGCAAATTTGACTCCTATTTGTACTCTCATATGCTTGATCACTCTTTTGTTTAAAGGACTGTGGTTGATACAGAAGCATTTATATTCTATGAATCATTTTAGCAATGCTGTTTTTAAAATATGCTAATATTTTCTTTTGAAATACACTGGAAAAACAATTTTTAAAAAATCTTACATTCTTCTTGAATTCATTCCTTTAATTGAAGTGCATTTTTTTCCAGTTTTTCTTTGCTGACTAAACATGTTAGGACTTTTGAGGTAAAGAGATATCTGTATGCAAATGCATTGTAATGGAACAGGCAGCTTTTCCTAGAGTTAAATCAACGTAACATTTTCCATTCTAAACCTCTGTGTTTTCTGTGGTCTCTGAAATATAAATGATTCAGGATGAAATCTGCCGGATTGGGACTTTGTCCAAATGTGAATATTTTGGAAAGACTTGAACAAAACTGGTTCAGCCAGTTCAGAATATCAGAAGAGTGGGGGGAAAAAAGCATTTCATGATCTAAATAGACTCTTACAACATTTTTTGAGCATTTCTGTAATTTCATCAGCAGAAGGCTGAAAAATGAACTCTGACATGGAAATAGCCTTCCGTGAAGTAGGCATGTATTTGCTTGTTTGAGAAGAAATTAGTTTTGATTTGACTGAGTTATAAACCTTTGAGAACTGTGGTTGAGCATGTGCAGTGGATTATTTCGATAAGCTTGTGAAGTGTGCAGCTACAGAAGAATTTTCTGTACATGCATGGCTGCCTAATTTTGCTTGAAAGGGAAAAATCTATCGAAGCACATTGCTAAAATCAGTGAAATGACCTGGGGCTGCAGGGAGACCTTTGAAGACCATCCCAAGATCTTTAAGACTATGAAAAGGGCAAGAAAAGTTGCTGTAGGCTTTGCAGGGTGTTTAAAGAGTAAGTGGCCTGCAGATTTTGTAAAGTTAAATGGGACTATGGCTTCACTTAGAACACAAAAGTGTATGATGTTTTCCGTGGGGACATACGTCATGCAAAGCACTCTTTCCCTCAGCAGATCTGCCCAGTGAAGGAATCCCCCAGCAGCAGGGAAGCTGCTTCTCCATCTCATTGTAGAGCTCAAGTGGCAGGAGTTTATCAGGATGTTCACAAGCTTGGGCAGCTGAGTGCCCTGATTTACATAGAAAACCTGGCTAATGAAAATTTAGCTTTGGAGTGAGATGTGTGTGTGTATGTGTGTGCATGTGTGTGTCTTTTCAGATGCAGGCACAGTCAGTGATTTTGCAGGAACTGCTCTCACTTGCATCAAACACACTTTGGATAAATCAAAAACTCTCATCCAGAACATCTGTGTGTCTCCTGGCAGCCCATACTCTCCAGTGTACGTCACTTCAAATAGATGCTAGCTATCTGATTCCAAAACTTTTATTTTGCCCAAAAATTGGCTGTCTGTCTCCAACTCCTTCCAAAAAAAAATTCATAGTGCTCAGTTTTTTGAGAGATTCATTTGCTCTGAAGAAAGAGATCTCTTTGTTTTACACACCCTGAATGGATACTTATTTGGAATTCCTTTCTTTGTCTTTTTACTCATGCTACCTCTCCACCTCTGACAGGCTGGGAAGGTATGCAGTTACTCCCTGAAATCTTTGCATGCCATACAACTTCTGCCCAGGCGGTGCCAATGCTGACACAATTCACCTTCTTGACAAGACTGTCAGTGGAGTGACCGTGCTGGTGAGCAGGCAAGCTTTTTTGTCATTTATTTTGGCTGCTGGATATTTTCCTGCTTATGCAGGAAAGAGTTTATGCACAGAGTTTATGCCAGACCCCCTGGCCACATCCTGGCCCAGCTTGATGAGCAATCTGCCACAGCGACTTGGTAGCCACTGGTGTGGCTGGACTGGCAGAGGCCTGACATTGATATAGAGAGAAGGAGCACAGTAATGTGGGGAACAGTAAGAACACGTGGGAGTAAAACAGTCTATTGATAAAACACAGCGAGATGACAGAAAAAAAGACATTTCAAAACCAGGAATGTTCTCCTTTGAGTGGATATTTTGCCTCTGGAATAGAGGTGCTTTTTAATTGTTAGAGAATGTGTCTCTTGTTAGTTTTGTGTTCTCATTTCTTGATGTCTCACAGTGGGATGAGATAGCAGCAAATGCTGAACAACAGGAAACTCACTGGCGTGGAAAAACAGCAGCATGAGCTGTGCACATGCGAGTCAGTGAACTAGCAGCACGGTAGTGTCTGTCCTGGGGTGTTCAAGGGTGGAACTGGGTACACGGAAAGAAAGGTAATTTTACCATGCAATGAGCCCATATCAACAGACCAGCCTCTAAGAGTGGAGACTTACGTGGGTCAGCATTCCGGGAGGATCCAGGCAGAATCCTCCAGAGATCCCTTTAGGCCTGTGTTAGTGGTGCCCATGGTTCCAGACTGGGCACTGCTGTAGCACTGACTTGAGAAGTGCAAGCAGAGCAGGTGTGTGACCTCACTGAGATGGCTGGGTGTTAGGTCCTCAACGTGTCCCATATGGCCATGGAAGAATCTTTTAAATAATGTCACACAGGGGGCAGTGGATGTGCCCTGACAAGACTTTGCTTTCAGACCTTTGACGTATAATGAAGATCAGCCTCACTACTTGCCTCAAATGAATCCAGGGACAACCCCTTCATAACGCACGTTTTCTGCTCCAGGAGGACACAGAGACACGACTCGTGTCGTGGCCAGTCTGGAGTTTCTGGGGGCCTGAGAGCCTCTATGTAGCGTCCAGTATGAGTCGGGGAGCGAGACAACTCCAAAGAGGTGAGACCCACACACCAGTGCTCTACTGCGGTCCTTGGAGGTAGCATGGAAGGAGGGCACAGCCGCTACCAAACGCTGGGAGCCCGGAGCACCCCTCACGGCCGAGGTGCCGCGGCGGCACTGCCCGTGGCCCAGCCGCGCAGGGAGCCCGCGCACCGCTGCAGCAGCGTGGGCACGGACACTTCGGGCTGAGGCAGGCCCGCGGGGCGAGGCGCCGACCGGGACCGGTCTGGAGTTCCTGTGGTACCGGGAGCCTCTGTGTAACCACCCAGCGTGAGCGGGGAGGGAGTGGGACAACTCCGAGGAGGAGAGACCCGCACAGCCGCGCAGTCCCGCGGTGCCCCGCCGCCCCAGGGCGGGGAGCGGCCGCCCTCCCGCCGCCCTCCCGCTGCCCGCGGGGCGCGGCT